>JAQQAE010001881.1:0-23873 GCA_029823295.1 Pseudamia nigra
GGGGGAGGGGTAGAGTGATTTGGATCATTGTCTGGATCCAGAAGATTTTAAAAGGATTCTTCACTATTATAAAAAAATTTTGCCTAAGAACACAGGATAAAACCATAATAGATTCAATCAAACCATAAAGTTTGATCCAGATATGGGGAATATTCTGCATATAGTGATCCAGAATGCTGATACTTACAGGGGTTGAGGAAAAAACGCCACTGTAAGGTAATAAATAAAGCTGTAGACATGAAACTGACACCTTATTGTAGTGGAAAGTCTGCTGATTAAGTAATGTGTCCATGGATTTGACATCTACAGAACTGCATCCAGAAGAAAATCACCATTATGGAAATATTATTGTTCATAAATAACTACTGAACTAATAATGATATGTATGTGATTCAAAATGCTAATAGTAGGTTTTCATGGTCAAAGAACGCAATAATGACAGTTAAATAAATTTAAGAGTACACTGTTGCGTGCACTAATATTATGGGGGAATTGAGCATAGGTTCACATGATCGTGAAGTTTTGACTATGATAAGTGATGATATGATATGATCGTGAAGTTTTGACTATGATAAGAAACGGTGCTGCCTTGGTGGACGTCTGCACTGTCTGACTGCTTTCAAGGTCAGTGTGCTTTTAAAATGTCTTCATTCGTCCTCTCCTTTCTCCTCATTTATTCTGTTCCTTGTTATATGTTGCTGTTTATTTCTTTCATTTTTGTGGTTTTGTGCAGGATTTTAAAAATTTTGTTGACTATTTTGTTCATTTTAAATAATTTTGTCAATGTGTTTTTTTTCTTTTCTTTAAAATACTTTGTTCTCATTTTTTGATTTTTTTTCATGTTTTTGCTTAACCGTATTGCTTACTTATTTTAGTTGAGTTCATGCTGTGGATTATTTTGTTAATTGTTGTCCATTGATTATTTTGTTCAAACTTAGCAGTTTTTTTTTTTATTTCTGGGCAATACTGTTGTTTTTGTTCATTTTTGCTAATTTTCAGGATTAGATTGATTTATTTTGCTCTTTGTCCATTTTCTTAAATATTTTGTTCATTTGTTTGTTCTTTTTTGTTATTTTTTTTGGATTACTTTGATTTTCGTTAATGACTTTTACTGCTATCCACTCACACAGCATTTCCAGGAGGATTCAAGGACACCTGCCTAAAAATGGTTTCAAAGTAAACCTCTGGTTTGGTTTCTATGCACCGCTTTAATCCATAAAAACTAGGCTTTAGTAGAATCAGATAAAAATTGCATATTGGGATTCATATCGATGTGAGCATTCCCTCTAACCTCGGGGTCATCGGCGATTTCAATCATTCCTGGTTCCATAATGTGAAAGTGGTTTGAGTCCAACTGACATCTGGATAAGGACCAGGTTTGTGAGATTCACATAAATTCATCCATGTATTGATTATAAATCGATAATTAACCTCATACACAATCAGAATGATAATCAAAAGATGAACAAGCCACATCCCAGCCTGTAGTTTGCAACAAATCCTATACTTTATCAATGTGAGCTTTAACCGTAAGAGATAATAATAATAAGAAACACCATCCACTCTTAAAAACATGCACATTCACAAAAGATGCAGTTTGTCTTCAGCTAATTAATGTCAGCTTCCATTTTTACTCCTCAGCATGGACATGCAATTCAAAAATATCAAAACCACCAAGATCCAGAGACCCCCTGACTAAAAACTAACTAAAACTGAGTCCAGCATCGAAAACATGGAAATAAATTATTAAAAATATATGAGGTGTGTCTATCAAATAATGACACTGTGCTTATGAGGATAAAACCATGTGGTTCACAGTCACAGTGAGTTTTAAAATTTAAAGGTTGTTTATTCACACACAACTACTGGAAGTTTACAATACGTGGTATTTTAATTCACTATAGATACTGATTAAATGCATGTGTTTTTACTGAGGTGTAAGAAAATGATTCCCTTAAAAGTTGTGCAAAATATGAACTTGAACAAAAGAGCAGGTGAATCTTTTCATCCATTAACTGAGGTGTATGAGGAACACGGCATGTCACATACTGTACACGTGTGTTTGAATGGAACAAAAGATTTAGTGAAGGCAGAGAGGACGGTGGACCTTCTGGACATACACGCACAGTGAAAACTTCTCAGTATAAAAATAAAAACCTTTTCATCTCTTCATCAAGACAACACGCCAGCTCACACTGGCACACAAACAAATCACAGTGCTTGATCCCCCTCCCTATTCACCTGATCTAACACCAGGTGACTTTTTCCTTTTTCCTAAGATTAAATCTGTGCCAATAGAACACATGTTGAGTCTGTGTCAGAAGTTAAGAAAAGAACGGCAGAAGTTCTGAGAAAATGTCTGAAGGCCTACTTCACTGCTTTGATCAGTGGAAGATGTGAATGTGTGGTGTGTTGATTCAGGAGAAGGAGATTGAAAGAGAAAGACACTGAAAATGATTATGTTCAATAAAATTGTATTAAAGCATCAGTCTAGTTTTTTCATAGCCATACCTCATATGTTTCCTGTGCGTTTGTGGATAATGGACATTACCTTGAAGGTTGTAGCGTAGTGGAGGCTATAGTCTCAGAGCAGGGAGGGAGACAGTGACTTGTTGTCAGCGTTCAACACATAACAACAAAATCACTAGTCTTCCATGCTGCTTTGGACAGAGATGGAAGACATATGCACCTACGCAAGAGAGCATGTGGAAACCGCACATACATCACGTATCAGATGCCTCAGCTGAACACTTAGGAGAAAATTTCATCCATATTTAAGACTGAATTTTGGACAAAAGGACAAACTAACAAAGCAAGTACAAAACCAACAAAATCAACAAAAATTGAAAAGAAAATAACAAATATTTAACAAAACCATCAAAAAATAATGTACAATAAAAAAAAACTATTCCTTTTTTGTCTAAGTCACCGAAACTGAAAAAAAAATACTCAACAAAATGAACAAAAATAAAACACAAATTATCAGCAAACTGAGCAAGAATAGAAAATAATCAAGAAAATTATTAAATGATCCACAAATTCATCCATAAGTGAACGATGTAATCAAGGCAAAAATTCACAATGAATAAAACTGAATAAAATAATCCATGAAAGAGAGCATAAAACACAGTAAATGAACAAAGACAGAAGAAAATAATCAATAAATTGAACGCACAACACCAAAATAATTCACACATTCACCAAAAACAAACAAAACAGGAAAGTGAACAAAATTATCCACAAAATGAACAGACACCAAGCAAAATCAGCAAGAAAGTGAGCAAAAACAATGAAGAAAAGTGAACACAATAATCCACATATTTACACAAAAACTATCAAGAAAGCGAACGAAATAATCCATAAATTGACCAAAAACTCCAGAAAATGAAAAAAGGCTAAACAAAATAAAATAAAATAGACAAATATGAGCAAAATAATTCACACATTTAAAAAACGGGCACAGTTATGACCAAAATGAAGAAATGTATCCACAAAGTGAGGAAAAATCAACACAATTATCACAAAAATGAACAAAAACCTCGCAAAACCAACAACAAAATCATCAAAAACAACAAAGAAATATGATGATATAAAAGAAAAAATTCACACACTCACCTAAAATGAATAAAATGATCAAGAAAATGAACTAAATATACAAACCACTGAAACAATGAAGAAACCTGAACAAGATGATGCAAAAAAACAAACATGTCCAAAATAATTAACACCAAAAATGATCAAAAATGATTAAATTATCTTAAAAATAAACAAAAACTAAACTGGATCAGCAAGAAAACAAACAAAACAATGATGAAAACTGAGCAAAATAGCATGAAAGAAAAAAATGATCAAAAAACAAACAAAAAAATCACACAGCCACCGAAACAAACAAACGATCAAGAAAGTGAATAAAACATAAACCACATCAGTTACTAAAACCATGGAGAAAACGGTCAAAATAATATAAAAGAACGAAAATAAGCAAAATATCTCATATGTTCACCAAAAACTAACAAAGTGATGAGGAAACCACAAAGCAACCAACAAAATTATTCCAACAATGAAAGTTACCAAAACAATGAAGAAAACTGAACAAAATGATATAAAAGAATCAATAAATACCAAAACAATCCACAAAGTGACCAAAAAACTGAACTAAATTATCCTAAAAATCAACAAAAACAAAGCAAAATGAGCAAGAAAGCTACCAAACTCTGCAACAGCACTAAAGACAATGGGACAAAATAAAAAAGGAGAGCAAACATGACCCAAATAACATGTAGCATATTCCACAACAGGAACAAATCTGCATTTCTACTGCAAGCACTAAGTGAAATGTCAACCATTTTGTGCATTTATAGCTTTAAAACATTCAGTTATGTCAATTTTACATGTAAAATAAATTAAATGTCATCATTCTCCAATACTCATGAACACGTAACAGGATTTATAGAATAGAATCCTGTTGTGTCCGCGTTGTCCTGTAGGTGGCACCCTTGAGCTAAGAAGGATGGAAGACCCTCCTATGGGCAAAGACACTTCAATGTTTACCACGTACTGTAAGACGAGGATCTGCAAGTCGTGGTTCTGGGGCCACATGTGGCCCTCCAGCCTCCCTCCAGTGACTCCTGTGGCTTCGTCCAGTGAGAGAAATGACACAGTACGATAAATGAATAAAATAATGAACAAAAAGAAAACAATAAATTAATGAACATAAATAAACATAATTGTGAACAAAATGAACAAAAATCAATTAAACAATGAACAAAATGGACAAATATAACAAAATAATGAACAAAAATAAATACAATTCTAAAAAAATGAACAAATTAGTAAACAAAATGAACAAAATAATAAGCAAATCCTTATCATATATCAGATCATATTGTATGGTTGCAGACCCCTTCCCTGGAGGAGATGGGGAGGACAGCAAAGAGGAGGAACAGGAAGTAGAGGAAGAGGAGAGAGGAAGGAAGAGGAAGCGGGGAAAGATGAAGAGTAGGACGTAGAAGGAGTTTGTCTTTCAGCTCCTCCTCCGTGAATCCAGGTTTTCTTGTGTATCAGTCAGACAAAGGTCAGAGCTGGAGGCCACACTGTTTCTGGGCAGCTCGTCCTCTTACCGTCCACCAGCTGGAAAACCCACGTGATGAAAGAAGATGAACAGGCTGTGATTCTGTTCATCATCCAGTCTCATTTACATTACAATTCAAACAGGCTGATTCTGGTTTTTTTGTCCATTTTTGCAATGGTAGTTTTTTTGACACAAATATTCACACACTGACTTACTGAATGGGTACTGAGTATAATTCTTGTATGATCTCGTTGATTTACATAAAGCATATCAAAACACAAGCAAGAATTTTTTTTTTCAATTATTAGGAGGGTTGCAAATGGTCAGAAAATTTCCAGTAAATTTACAGACACTTTCATAAAGCTAGGGAATTTGGGAAATTTTGGCTGTTAATGGGGATTTCAAATATAGTTGAGGAAAATATATTTATTTTAGCATACTTTTGACTAAATCAACCAGACTTCATGCAAGTGTACTTGAGAATATCTATGCTATTCCTCAATCACATGTGCATGGCACACTGCTTACTGCAGCAGTACCACAGTATGCACTGTGCATTCCTCCATCACAGATGATTTCTAGAACCCTCTGTAGATTTTAAACATTTACAACACCAAAATATGCTCATTTCCTGTGATTTTCACAACATAAAGCACATTAAAACTATTTTTCATATATGGAAACTTCCTGAATCTATTTCATCTGGGTGTTTTTTGTCCATTTCTGCAACTAAATATTAGTTTTTTAACAAAAAATTTCACACACTTAGTTATTGAATTAGTACTAATACACTTCTATATATGATCCTGTTGACTTGAATAAAGCATCTCAAAACACAAGCAATATTTTTTTTCAATTGCTGCATTTATCTTCATTGTACCTTTTTAATATTTGTAAAAATACTGATTCTTTTTCACCTGGTGCAAACAGAGTAGGATTTTACGACTTATTCCTATTTATTCATCCACTTTTCTGACTAGTAAATAGAAGTACAATCTCAAAAAGTGTCCACTGCACATACAGCGAGAAATAACACATTATTTGCATCACTGCAATTATATACAACATATTTGTGTCAATGGTTGCAACTAAATAGTAGATTTTAAACATTTATAATACAGATTAGCACCAGAATATGCACATGTCCTATGATTTGGAAACATAAAGCACCTGAAAACAAGTTGATTTTCAGTTACTACTGACTGAATACTTATCTGTTCTACAGTATATGTTTCCATTTTTCACATTTAAAAACAAGCTGATTCTGTTATGTGTCAGTGATTTTGTTCATTTTTGCAACTAAGTAGTAGATTAAAAATGTACAATGTATATTTGAGCCAAAATGTATACACTTAGTATGAGTTGCACAACATCAAGCAACTTAACACATAATAATTTCAGTTACCATAATTATCTTTACTATGTATTCATTTTTTCCATTTAAAAACATGCTGACTTTGTTTCATCTTGGTGTTTCCTGTCAATTTTTGCAGCTAATGAGTAATTTTTGAACCCAAATATTCACACACTAAATCATTGAATTGGTACTACATACAGTACTGTCCTCTACATGATCCTGTAGATTTACACAAAAAAAATCTCAAAACACAAGCAAGATTTTTTTTCAATTACTGCAATTATCATCAATATGGCTTTTTCATATTTGAAAAAAAAATGCTGATTCTGTTTCATCTCGAACAAAGGAGGTAGATTTGTACAGTTTATTCCTATTTATTTGTGCATTTGTATGGCCAGTAAATTCCAGTACAATCTCATAAAGTTGTCCACTGCACATACTGAAAAAAGAAATAAGATATTTGCATCATGGCAATTATGTACAATAGATTTGTGTTCATTGTTGCAAATAAATTGTAGATTTTAAACATTTAGAATACAGATTTGCACCATAATGTGCACATTTCCTGTGATTTGCACAACATAAACAACATTAAGACAAAAAAAATTCATTGTTTCTATTTTTCATACATGAAAACAGGCCGATTCTGAATCAGCTGAGTGTCTTTTTGTCCGCTTTTGCCGCCAGATATTGGTTTTTAACATATATTCACACAGTGAGTTACTGAATTGATACTACATAAAGTCCCGTGCATGATCCTGTTGATTTACACATAGCATCTCAAAACATGAGCTGCATTTTTTTTTTCAATTACTGCAACTATCATCATTTTGCTTTTTCCATATTTGAAAAAACTGATTCTGCTTTATAAATAATAAGTGAACTTTTTACTTATTACAGAATATTTTATTTGTCCACTTTTCTGATCAGTAAATACAAGTACAATCTCAAAAAGGTGTCCACTGTGATTACTGTGGAAAATATATGCATCATAGTAATGATATGCCATAGATTTCTGCCCATTGTTGCAACTAAACTGTAGATTTTCAATGAGTACAATAGTTTCCTTTCATTTACAACGTAAAGCACCTTAAAATAAACTTTTTCATTGTGTTTCTACTGTCCACATGTGGGAACAGGCTGATTTTGCTTCATCTGGAGGTTTTTTTGGTCCGTTTTTGCAGCTCAATAGATTTTCAACACAAATGTTCACACACTGAGTTACTGAAATGGTACTAAATATAGTCCTGTGCATGATCCTGTTGATTTACACAAAGCAAAACAGAAGGAGTATTTTTTTTTTCAATTGCTGCAATTATAATCAATATACCCTTTTTCATGTTTGAGAAAATTCTGATACTGTTTCATCTGGAGCAAATGAGTGGAATTCATGCTTATTATTGCGTTTGTGTCTGCATGTATATTGAAAATTGAACAGGTTATTTTCTTCAGTGCAATTGTACAATATAGTTTTGTGTGCATTGTTGCAACTACAATACAAGTTTGCACCAAAATGTACACATTTCCTGTGATGTACCCAACATAAGGCATCTTAAACCAAAGATTTTCCATGACTGTAGTTACAATTTTTTCATTGTGTTTCCATATTTTACATTTAAAAACAGACTGATGCTGTTTCATCTGGATATTTTTTTTCATCCATTTTTGCAACATCTCATTTTTTTCAACAAACAATTTTCACACTATTCTGAGCACTATGCTGCTGATTCCTGTCGCCACTGTCTAAAACAGGGCTGATTTGGTTTTATCTTATGGATTTTGTTTTTTTTTTAAATTATTTTTTTAGATTTTGGCTCATCACCTTTGCCCAGGAGGTAATGTGATTATGTTGGTTTTCTGTTTGTCTGTTTGTCTGTTTGTTAGCAGGATTACACAAAAACTACTGGACAGATTTTGATGAAATTTTCACCAGCTGTAACTCTTGGACCAAGGATGAACTCATTGAATTTTGGAGATGATTTGGGTTAGAATACAGATTCTGGATTAATTTTTCACTTCCTTCAACATTGTGAGATAGGGCCATTTTCCACATTTTTTACTAAAATCATCAAAAATATTGCACCAATCAACATGAAACTATCTAGATATACAATGATGTTCTATAAAATGACATTCAATATTCAATATTCATTGAACCCCAGAATGGGAATGGAGAGAGGGAGAAACATGGGGCTACCACCAATGTGTAGCAGAAATTGTGTTGATTCAGTAGCATGCATCAGATGCTGTGTATCTATAAAAGGTCAAGGGGCATATACAGAAGAAAATGAGATCTGGATACGGCATTATAGAAAATCACATTTTTCTTGACAACTCATGAACTATTGGAAATCAACTCTCAATTCCAAAAGCCATGTACAGGCTCCCAGGATTGAGAATTATGATTATGTGACTCATTCTGGCCTATGGCACATCCAGAACTGAGGATCTGGATATATTCTGCCATTATAGAAAATCATAATTTTATTTATAGTTCACAAACTACTAATAAATTAAAACAAAATTCCAAATGCTAGGAATATGTTGTTGGGGTCAAGGATTTAAATGATACTACTAATTTGAATTTAGACTAATTATCTCCACCAAGGAGGTTATGTGGTTATGTTGGTTTGTCTGTTTCTAAGCAGGGTTATGCAAAAACTACTAGACAGATTTTGATGAAATTTTCACCAAAGGTCACCCTTGGGCCAAGAATGAGCCCAATACATTCCAAGTTCCTTTAAAGAAAGACAAAAACATTTAGTCGAACCAGCGGCTCAGGGTAGGAGGACATTGGCCTCGACCTGTTGGGGATTGTTTTGTTCAGTTTTGTTTATCCTGTTGCTTAGTTAGTTTATTTTGTTTATTGTTTCAATCACTGTTGCTCACTTTTTATGTTCATTTATTTAATCTTTTTGCATATTTTGTTCTATTTTCTGATAATTTTGTTTATTCTTGTTCATCTTGTTGCTTATTTTGTTCAATTTTATTAATTTATTTTATTTTTTTCTCTATTTTTGTCCATTTTGTTTCTTATTCAGCTTGTTTTTGTTGAAAATGTGTTGACACTTGAGCAGAAATGTAGAAAATAAAATGTGTGGTGTTTAGGACAAATAAAACGTTCATATATTCAGTCATTCTGATGTTGACAGCATAAAGGATGTCTCTCATACCCTAAAACAGGAGGGTTTTTTCAGTGTGAACCTGTGATGAGTTCAGGGTCTCAGATCTTCATGTTTTACATAAAGGACAAGGACAAGGGACCGAGGGCTCAGATCGGGGCCGTGGAGGGGGTGGTGGGTTTGACTGAACCATCATGAAGGACAGACTGACAGATAGATGGACAGACAAGTGGATGGATGAAAAGAGAGCGAGAGAGACAGATGCATGGATAGACAGCGAGACAAATGAACAGAAAGACAGAGGGGTCGATAGATGGACAGAGACAGTCACTCACTCACTCCCTGTGCTGTCCGTCTTCATCAGTCCTCTGTCTCTGATGGACGTCTGGAAATAAATCATACGAACGAGGGTTAAACATTAAACACATTCACAGTGCATTCAGCGAGAAACGTGTTCAGTGTGTCTGCCGCGATCAGATGTTTCAACCTTTGAGAGATCATTTAAACCACCTGTCAGTCTTCATATGTTTCTACAGTTTAAATGTATTTATTTATTCTACTTTACATTAATAATGACTATTTATGGATCTTAATATGCCAAAAAATTTATTTGAGGAAAAATTAAGGAAACACAAAATTGTCAAAAATGAAAAAAAAAAAAAAACTCAAATAAAAAACTGAACAAAACAATCAAGAAAATGAATAAAAATAATCCAAAACTGAACAAAATAAAACAAATAAAATTAACTAACAAAATAAACAAATGTGAAACAAAATAATAAGTTACATTAAGGAAAACAATCCAAAAAAGATATACATTGAAAAAAAGAAATAAAATCTACAAAACAGCCAAATACATAACAAAGCAATCAACAAAATGAACAAAAATGAACAAAAAATCCAAAAAGTTATCCAAAAAAGATTCCCCGAAAACCAATAAGACAAAAATAAATCAATAGAACAAACAAATACCGAATAGAGAACCAACTCCCAGTCTGGATCCGGGATGCAGACACACACTGTACCTTTAAAACTAGACTTAAACGTTTCTTTTTGACAAAGTTTATAGTCAGGGTAGGTCAGGTGACCCTAAATCCTACCCTTTTCGGTTGTATAGTATTAAGGCTGCTGGGGGGCACTGATTCAGTGAGCTTCTCTTTCTCTATACCTACCCCCCCCCCCCAGTCTCCCTCTTTTGTCTCTCCTTTGTCCACAAACCCCAACCGGTCGAGGCAGATGGCCGCCTACCCAGAGCCGTTGGTTTTGCTTAAGGTTTTTGTCTTCAGTTAAAGGAAATTTTTCCTCCCCTCCATCGCCCTTGGCTTGCTCTCAAGGGTTCTGTTGGGTTTGCTCTCTGCATAGTCTTGAGGCTTAAATTCTGGAGCACCTAGAAATAATCTTGAAATTGAATTGTGTAATCAGCTAACTTAAGGAAACTTACCAAAATAAATCCATAAACTGACAAGAAATGAAAGACTTTTGACACACAAATTGACCAAAAATGACCAAAACTCAACAAAACAAACAAAAACAACTGAAACACTTCAAAAACTGAGCAATTTATTTCTAAGAAAAGTGAACAATAAATGCATTAAACAAATAGATGGCGAACAAAATAATCAGCAAAATGAAGGAAAACCACAAAAAAGAAATAAATTGACAAAAGGTAAGGAAAAAAATCCACAAATCTTTCAAAAAAAGTCAAGAAAATGAAGAAAATGGCAAAATAATTTTAAAACATTGGCTGAAACTCAACAAAATCAACAAAAACAACTGAAATAATTCAACATTGAACAAAATAATCCACAAAATTAAGGAAAACAACCAAAAAATGGGAAACAATTTTTTACCAAGAACTGGAAAAAAAATTAACAAAATGAACAAATGTCATTGAATAGGCAGGTTCAGTCCAAGAAAACCTTCCTAGTGTTAAAAGTGTTAAAAGTTCTCTGAAGACTATAAAGATCCCTCTCCTTGATTTGCACCATATCGTGGAGGAGGGTTTTGCCTGAGTGATCCTAGGAGCTAAATTTCAGGGGCAATCCGCACCTGGTAAGGTCTCCAAAGATAAATTGGTCCTAGTTGACAGGTCAGTTTAAGAGCGATTCAGAAGACACTTATGACTATTCCTTCCTGTGGGCCCAGCACCTGCAGGAAGGGTTGTAAGGGTCCGGTGATGTGTGGTTTGGGTCGCAGCTGAAGGTGGTTTGACCCCCGGTTGCCAAAGCTAGCTCCAACTGGGAGGAGGCCCTGGGGCAGACCCAGGAAACGCCGGAGGGACTATGTCTCTGGGGTGGCCTGGGAACGCCTGGGGGTCCCCACAGAGGAGCTGGAGGAGGTGGCTGAGGAGAGGGAAGTTTGGGCTTCTGTGCTCAGGCTGCTGACCCAGCGACCCTGACCAGGCTAAGCGGAAGCTGATGGATGGATGGACTTTGAAGATCTTCTTTATGTCAAATTGAACTGAACTCCTCTCATCATCCAAACAGAATGACGTAAACAAAAGAAACATCTAAGCATCCATTCTTTCACTTCATTTCATATTGTGGGGTGTGGTGTGGGGGGATGGGGTTACAGTGGAAAGTACGGTACATATGTGCATTCACCTCTGGATCTCCAAAGTCCCACAACCCAAACAAACTAAACTTGGCACATGGCTACTCATGGTAGGAGGAAGGACTACTATGGCAACCACCACCTAATTTGTAATTACATCACCTCATAAATTAAAATCTATTTTGTTCTATAATCCCCACACCACCCTACTAACTATCACCTACTAAAACTAGCCCTAAACCACAGGAGCTAGCAGGACCAAATTTTAATATGTGATAGATTAAACTCCAGGAAACCTCTCACTCAGTTTGACCTTGAAGATGCATAGAGTCTGAAATTATTGCGCTTTCACCTAAGTACATTTCTATCTATGTAGTGACATTAAAAATACCATATACCCCTGGGTTTTTGACTATGATGATTCCAAATATGATTTGACCTTTAAGGAAAAAGATCAAGGTCACAGTCAATTTCAAAACTATGCAGGGTAGTTATTCATTTGATTGACTGTTCTTATATTTCATGGGCAGTATGGATCATGTTTTGCACAGATTGTTTATTTTGTTCATTTTTTTCTCTTCACAGTACTTTGTAAATTCACATGATTTGTAACTTTAATGTCTTTATAAACTTCATACAAAGAATCACTATTTTGTTTATTCCATAGATTATTTTGTTCTACTTTTGCACATTTCCCCACTCATTGTGTTCATGTTTGCTCTCACTGTCTCAACTATTTGCACAAAACCGTTGCAAAATACCATTTTGAACGTGCCACTTCTAAATTCAGATGATGTGAAACATTTTGGTTCAGCTTTGTTCTTTTTGTGGATAATTTGCTCATTTTTTCATATTTTACCTTCCTGCTTTTTCATCCTTTGTTCCCTTTATAACACGTACATTTACTGATGTAAATTAAATTTTCTCAATGATTCTATGTATTTTTGTTGATCTTCATTATTTTGTTTGTGATTATTTTGTACATTTTGAGGATGATTTTGTTCATTTTGTGGTGATTTTTGTCTATTTTCTTGGCTGTTTTCTTTACAAATCTCCTCCTCCATCCACCTCAACGTCCCCTCCGCTCCCCTCAGTTCCATGGGGAGTAGAGTGTTCAGCCGCTCTGCTCCCCAACTCTGGAATTCCAAACGGACCTCTGCAACATCGACTCTCATCCTCTCTTCAAATCTTGACTTAAAACCCATCTGTTCAAAATAGGGTAATTGCACAGTTTCACTTTATACTGTATGTATGTAGCTTTTATCTGTATTGGTTGTTTTATCGCTGTAAAGTGTCCTTGAGTGATGACAAAGGCACTTACAGATAAAATGTGTTATTTTTACAAATGAAGAACTCATCGTAACACAGAAATTGAAGTGTCATATCAGATAAGAACAAGTCAATATGTATTAAATTCTGAGCTGCAAATGTCACATATAGGTCCAGTGGATAAAATTTAGTTTGGTTGCTCAGTTGCATGATTATCTAATTTATTGTCATAAGCAGGAAATGGCTACAATTTTGCATTTTGGTTACACTAAAGAGTTTACAGACAGTAGTGTGATTACTGAATTTTAATGATGGAAATATGATTTATACACGTAGTAAATGAAGGTTAGTCTGTGAACAGTTGCATGTTGGAAAAATGTCTTATGTAGCATAAATAGTTAATTGTATGTTAATCACATGACGTTAAGTCTGCAGGTTGCACCAAACACCCAGACTTCTACACGGGCGACTGGGCATCAACTCCCATCTTGTGCGGTGTATTTTTGTATGTTATGTCTAATCCCTAAGGATCCCAATGCAAATTTGTACCACTCTGCAAGTAGCTTCTAAGCCAAAACTCCTCGTTAAGGCGGCGATGATGGTGCACTGTTACCATGTTGATGGTCTCGGTATCTGTCGGCTTTTCCTTGTTCATCATATTGCAACGTGCTCGGCTGCTTTGTGTGTCAGTACGTGACGACTTGGGACTGAGTGTGTTAAACAATACTACCCATATAATATGTAAAAACATTTTCTACACTGATTGTCAGGCCTTTATGAACACTTTAAGACCATTTTACTGACTACAAATGAAGAGTAAACCAACATGAGTTCATCTTGTCTAACAAAGTGATTCTGGTTTCACCACAGCTGTGTGTCTTCCTGATCACAGCGACTGCAGCTGAATTGTAGATTGTGACAGAGTAACTTTGACGCCACCCATTGGTTTCTGGACAGCTGTTTTGAGGTCAATTGGGTCGCCACTTCGTGGATGATATTTTGAAGCCATCAACAGGATGTAGTGTCTGTGTTGTTTGCTGCTCTACCTCATGCTAATGCTAGCCAGTTGAAGCAAATTACCACCTGCCCGGAGCCTAGGCTTGCTCTCGGAGGTTCTGTTGGGTTTACCTCTTTGGAGGCTTTGGCCTTAAGTTGTGAAGCATGTAGAGATAAGCTTGGATTATGATTTGTGCTATACAAATAAAAAACTGACCTGAGTTGAATTGAAATGAATTGATTTAACCATATTTGGAAATATAGCAGCGGTATGGGATTGTAGTCTGTCAGAGGTCTTGTAGGTGAGCTAATGCGGACCGCTAGTGCTGACTTGGTAAAAGCTCATCAAACATTGCCGAGCAAAGTCATGTTACAGTTTCTTTAGTGCAAGCACTGAACCACAACTACAGTCATGTGTCTATCAGGAAAAGCTTTGTTCTATTAAATAAATATAAGCTCAATAGGTCTGACTTAGCATAGCAATCTGTCAATCAAATCCCAGCATGGCAGGGATTTGTAGGATTATTTCCTGCAATGTCTTAACAATGGAGAAAAATGTTTAAGAATGACCATCAGATCATTTATTAGAGGGTCCAAATAAAATGACTGAGACCTGAAAAAACGTAACAGTATTTCCAGAGAGAAGCCCAGTGTAACTCTGTCACCTAGTGGCTGCAGATCGTATTACAACTTTAAATGACTTCCACGTTGGCCTCACTGCACGTAACACATTCTTGCTGGCCGAGGTCAGACAAAAAAACCTGAAAAAAACGAAAACCTCCAAAACTGTTGAAGATATGTTTAAAATTGACTGTGACCTTGGAATTTGTCCTTTTTAAGGTCAAACTTTGCTACGCTGGAGATCAGCTGACACTACAGCTGTTAATATGCAGTGAATAAAAAGTCAAATCACATGAGGTGTGACTAAAATATGATTTTCAAGCAAATTATGTCAAACGGTGAAAAACATGAGAATTTTTCTGGACTTTGTCCTTTGACCAAAATTGACTGAGTTGTCGTATCTCTATTCAGAACACATGCAAACAAAAAGGGGTATTTGGGTCAAATTGTGGACAGTAGTGGTAAAAACAGAACCTTCTTCTTGGGGAAGATGACCTCATTTTGGATCATTCATTAGTTATTTTCTCTAAATATGGCTTTCATATGTTCAGCAAAACCTGACAGACCATGTTCTATGTACACACGTCACTGTTAAACCATTTGTGATTTGTTTGTAGATTCTTTTAATTATGCTAATTGCAGCTCTGGTACCTATAGGTGACATCCACGTCATAAAAATACAACAATTCAACACATTATTGCTCAATGATTTCATTTGCACTTGAGGCACAATCAAAGTATTTTCCGCTTTATTGCAATTAATTACCTACCCATAATAATCACATCATTTATCTCATATTGGCGCTATACAAATAAAGATTGATTGATATGCAGCTGAGCAGTCATAATGAATTTTGTCCATCAGACCTATAATCAAGTTCAAAATTATAAGCCCCCCTATGGAAATGTGTTTTTTTTTCTAAAAAAATTCTCAACTGCTGTGTAAAAGAGTTTGAAATTTGGAAAATAATAACATTTTCAGCTGTATAGGTGAATATTTCAGGGGGTGACGGGATTCATCCCCCTCAATAGTAGATTTTTCAGATGTTAATTTTGTGTTTTTTCTTTTTATTTTGTGCTTATTTGGTTCATTTTGATGTAATATTGTGAACAGTTAAATAAGTTAAACCTTCTTTACACAACATCTTACATTTAAGCATAAAATAATAGAAATGTTCTGATATGTAGGATAATCAAGAATACAGTAGTATTGAGTTTTGTGCATGTTGTGCAATATTTCATCACTTAAATTAATTAGTTAATTAAAGGATTATTCTGGTCATTTTTCTTCATTTTGTTGATTATTTTGTTGATTATTTTCTTGCATCTCTATTTCACTTTTGTTCATTTTGTTCATTTTTGCACATTGTCTTAATTATATGTTTTATTTTTGTTCATTAGTGTGTTTTTGATTTTTGTTTAAAAGTATTATTTTTAAAAAAAACTGTTTTTTCATTAGGGTTCATTATTTTCTTAATTGTTTTTGTTTAAATGTGTTAATTTCCCTATATATTTTGGCATTTTTGTCCATTTTCTTCACTGCTTTGTTGCTTCCTCATTCGAGTTTGCTCGTTTCTGTCCAAACAGATGCATTAACATTTCAACAAATGGCACTAAACTTTCAAACATCACCATCGATGTTTCAGCAGCACCTATCTGTTAATAACAACAGCATCTGCCTGATTACAAATGATACTAAATGGAGTCTATTTGAATTTATTCTGCAGAAATCTACTCTTTTCAGAGTCAACATAACATAATCCATGGAGCTGCGGTCAGTGACCTGCGACGCATAAAACTCCGGAATGCACATATAGATGATGTTTACTGTATCTTCATCAGCATGTTATCAAATCAAGGCTTCAACACGTCCTTAAACACTCTGTAATTCAATTTTACAAACATGAGGATGTAAAGGTCATTAAATGTTCTTATATCCAAATTTGTCAGGTGGTATTTGCCACAAACATTTGATTAAATATCGAGTGTTAAAGCTGCAATAGCATCTAATTTTTTTTTTTTTGGACTGAACTGATCTGTTGGAATGTACATTTGTTCATATTCTGGTATATTTAGATCTTTTTTGGCCAATTTGTGAATATTCTGTTAATTTTTAAATTCATTTTGTTGATTATTTTGGTCATTTTGTTGCATATTTAATTCATTGTTGGTACATTTTTGAATTATTCCTATCATTTTTCATTATTTTGTTAGTTATTCTGTTGACATTTTCATTTTATAGGATATTGAGATCATTTATTGTCAATTTGTGAATTACTCATGTAATTTTTTTTTATCATTTTGCTAGATGTTCTATTGGATTTTGTTCATTTAATGGAATATTTAGGTCAGTTTTGGTCAGTTGGTGCATTATGCTGATCATTTTTCACAATTTTGTTGGTCATTTTGTTGCATTTTGTTCATTTTATGGGATATTCTGGTCATTTTAATTTCTTTTTGGTCATATCTGTTTAATTTGTGGACTATATTCTCCATTTTGGTTGATATTGCTCCTTTCCTTTTTCATTTTTGGTGAATTTGTGAATTATTTTAGTGCTTTCTTTTTCAATTTGTTGACAATATTGTCTATTTTATGGTCCATTTAAGAATCATCTTGGTAAGTTTGTTCATTTTGATGATGATTTTCTACATTTTTGTTGATTGTTTTGCGCTACTTTTTTCATTTTGATAATTCTTTAAAATCTGTTTTGTTTATTTAATTCAGTTTTGGTGAATTTAAGAATTATTTTGGTCATTTTCTCCTTCCTTTTGACAGTTATTTTGTTAAAGTCTGGGTCATTCTGGTGGAATGTTTTGTCTATAAGGTTAACTGTTTTTGTTCATTTTGTCAACTATTGTATTAATTTTTGCTCACTCTGTTGGTTATTTTCCAGAAATTGGATGGTTTTTTATTTTATTGTTATTTTTGTTTGTTTCTTTTCGGTGAATTTCTGCAGTATTTTCTTCATGTCTGTCATTTTCTCTACAAGTTGGTTAATTTGTTGTTATTTTTGTAATTATTTAATAATCACTGTTATTTTTGGTTCATTAATTTTATCCCATAATTTAATAAAAATGAACAAAACACCTTCTGTCATCATTTTTCTGTCTTACTACTTTCACATTTACAGAATGTAGAACAGGAAAAAAACACATATATGCATTCATTTACAGTAAAAACCACTTCAACTTAAAACATGTACCTGCAGTCACACTGACATAGACACAGGTTGCATTGTGAAAACGCTCACAATACAACCTGACCTGCATGTGTTTGTGTGCATGCAACTGTACCTGGTTTTCCTCAGTGCTTATTATAAAAACAGCTGCAACATATACCTGCATATTGTGTCTACGTGCTGCAGGTTTGGACATGCAGAGGCAGAATGGAGCAGCGGCACATGCAAAAATAAATAGAAAAAAATTAAAAATCAGTAAGAGAAAGCAGGTGACATTGACACGCTACCAAAAAAATGCCATTTCAGTGCGTTCTGCAGGCTGGAATCTGTCGCATTTGAGTAAAAATTCCAAACGACTGTGAGCATTTTTCATCAAGTCTCAACAATACAAAGATATTTAATGAGGCATTTAAAATTGCTGCCACTTACCATATTTGATACCTGGGGGTCATCCACAAGGGCGTTGATCACATGCAAAAAAAAAAAGAAATCACAAAAAAGGAGAGTAAAAACATTAAAACGTCGGGTCTACAGGAAATTTGAAACAATTGATGCATGTGTCTTCTCTGCATCAGATTGTGAAGAAGGGAAATGAACAAGAAATCATGCAAAACTAAGCAAGGAACAGAAGAGAAATGGGGAAAAAAGACAGAAAACGAAGACAAATAGGAAAAATAAGCAAAAAGAAAGGAAAAATAGAGAAAATAAGCAAAAAAGAAGAAAACAGAAAATAACCAACAACATGTTGAAAAATAGAGAATAAGCAAGAAAATGAGAAAAAAATTAAGAAAATAAGAAATTAAATGAGGAAACCAAGAGAAAATAAGGAAGAATGTATGGAGAGATACATAAAACGAGTAAGAAAGTACAGGAAAATAAAGGAGATGAGCAGGTAATGGAAGAAAATAGCAAATGAATGAAGAAATATAGAGGAAATAAGCCAGGAAATGGAGAAAAATTGCAAAAAAAGAAAAAAATAAGCAAGAAAATAAAGGAAAATAGCAAGAAAATGAAAAATACAGAAAATAAGCAAGAAAAACAAGAAAAGTAAAAAAAATAAGCAAGAAAATGAAGGAAAGTAGAGCAACAACCAAGAAAATTAAGGAAAATAGCAAGAAATGTAAGAAAAATAGAAAAAATAAGCAAGAAAATGAATAAATAGAAAGAAAAAAAGAGAAAAAGAGAAAGAGAAAATGGACCAAATCGTTCTCAAACTGATTAGAAATTAACGGGAAAAAATGAAGGATCAATACAAGACAGAATGAAAGCAGTGCAGATGATGGAGAAGAAATGAAAAGGAGTGCGCTGTGCGTCTCCATTGGCGAGTGGAGGAAAATGATAGATATGTTTTTGCTGTTCAGGGGTTATGTTTTTACTCAGAGCTGACAGACAGACAGACAGACAGCCCCCATGCACACAGGTGCTATTCAAGGAAACGGTGTAAAAAGTGACGTCGCGGGCAGAAAAAAAAAAAAAAGAAACCCACTACCCTTAAGCCCCGCCCCCAACATGTTGATCCGTACTGATGATTTGTCCTTTTCTCTCTCCCTCTCTCGCTTTTCACTATTTGTGTTTGCAGCTCACAGGCAAGCGGCAGATGATTTAATTGTATTTTACTCTTTAAATCTATCTATCTTGTTGGCTATCTAAATGAAGAAAATAAGCAATAACTCACCACAATGAAAAGGACCAAAATTGATCAAAAAAGGAACAAAATAATTCACACAATTAACCAAACAATTAAACAAACCTCAAAATTTTAAAAAAATGAACAAAATGAACAAAAATGAAGGAAATAATCAACAATAATGATCCCGCTTTAAGCTGAAATGGGCAACATAAGCAATGATCAACACATAAGCAACAAAATGAACAAAATCAAATGAAAATGAACAAAATGAACAAAAAAGCAGCAAAATAATTCCTAAAATGAACAAGAAAGATGGCACATGCACAATAAATGAATAAACTAGTCCGGAAAGAACATGAATGAGTGGAAGACCCCAAATTCACCAAAAGTGAAGACAAATTCAAAAGATAATTAACAAGATGAACAAAAATGAAGAAACTAACAAAAATGCATGAAATAAGCGATAAGTGAACAGAATGAACAAATTTTAACAAAGCAACACGCAACAAAGTGAGAAACATTGAATGAACAGGGTCAAAATGAATACAAAAGGAGGAAAATAATTTCCGAAATGAAAAAAAAGATGTCAAAAACATGGACATAGATGACCAAAACATTAACAAAATATTAAAAGAAAGCAAAAAAACCCAAAAATCCCCCTCCAAAACAACAGAAGAAACAAAATACAAAAAAATAATTAATTGTAATTTGTAAAATTAAAATAATCTATGGTTTTATTCCCATTTTAACAGTAAGAACTTTACAGTAAAATACAAAATAGTACATTTATTACTACTAGCATCTTCCTTTTTTGTTTATTATGTCACATTTTGTATTTTTTTAAATTATTTTTTTCCTAATAAGGAATTATTGGGTAGCAGAATCATGTTCTCTGTTGACTGCATGTTACATACAGTAGTCTGATTACGTTTGAATTCAGCTATAATTTACACATATGATGTCTGTGAATGAAAAGAACATTTTAAGTATGAGTTTGTTGTGAAATGGTTGGTACTATAAAATGCAAATGTATAAAGACTACAAACAGGAAGTCATGTAAATTGTGATTGTAACTTCATCTCCTCCCGTCTGTTCTGAACGGCTGAAGAGTCTCAACATGAACCGACCTGGAATGATGTTCAACTCTGACACTACTTTATTGACTCAGGTCAAATTTTCTCAGGAAGTGACCATTTCACATAAAATTAGCAGGTATTTTTCTACTTTATGACAAACTAGTAGAACTTCCACGACTTGTACAATGATCTTTTATACAGACAAATATCATAACACATATGCAGCTGATAACAAAATCTCATGGTACATTCATGTTTTTCTCAAAAAAAGGGCCCACCTTCTTCTTCAGTGGTTTTTCTTTGTTTTCTTTCTTTTCAACACCGTGAAGACATCCAAACTGTGAAAAAACATGCATGAATTTATGTAGTAAACTAAAAAGTGTTAAAGTGTCAAGCATGTGTCTTGTCAAGAGTTGATTTGTTCCATGTCTTGTCTTCATGATGATGCATGAGACCAACAGTTGTCCTGTGCAGAGGAAGGGTGGGAACAGAGTCAACAGCCCTGGACAAATCCATATTATGGTAAGAAACATTTAAGTAAAGAGAAAAGACAGTCTGTTTTTACTTTAAAAATGAAAGTCAGCCAGCTAGAAAAATCATTGAACTTTGAAATGTAGTCACCCAAACAGACATTTTTTCTGGGGACCCAATTAAAAAGAAATCTGTTTTATGCATTTGCGTTTAAGACAAATATTTTAATACTAAACTAGAAAGCACTCTGGGAGCACAGACCTCTGCCAAGGCAGCTCACATCCCCATATGACATTATTAGGTCACATATCCACATGGAAGTTTTTTGCAACACAAAGGTCAAAATGTTGAAATACTACTATATTTAGCCACAAAATAGTGGTGTAAGATGTTTTCAGGTGAGTAGATGGTGGATTAAAATTAAAATCTGCTGTCAATTTATCAAGATGATGTCTATGTATAAATTTGATCTGATGATTTCAGACATGTATGGACACTGACACTGACATTGTTTACATTCTTACTCATGTACTCACAGAGTCATGAATGAGTCGGGTGTGCGTCTGTGGCTGCATCACAAAGTCACGTGAAAATGTCCTTTTCTCACAGTAACGTTTCAAACTGTAACGGATGTTCTAGACGTTCGCTTCCTTCATAAAATCATGGAAATCCTCCAGTGGTAGATCATAAACCAAGCTGTCAGTCAGTGTCTTCCATGGTTCCTCCTCCATCATGGCACGGAGAACTTTAATGTTATGTCCCACCCCTTCTCGATTTTGATTAGTTGACAACTGAGCACTGAAATCACCAGTGCCTCTGATTGGTCAGCACAAAAAAAAAAAAAAAAATGCAGTGCACTGAGATGATGAGTTGGATCACCACCAAAATCTAATCACTTATTCCTTATTGTTGCTAACAGACAGACAGACAAACCAGTGAAACCATATCCTCCGCTCCTTTGCTTGGCGGAGGTAATAAATGCCTACAGGCAAAGGTAACAGGTTCTCATTTTTTCCTGTCGTCATATAATAATCATAATTTTCAGAACAGTGCAAATGTTCAGTAAAACATACCCCTTGATTGTCTCAAATGGAAATTTGTTCTGCACCCCAAAAATAAGTGGGTCTAGCGACCCACTTATGGGAATGGCTGGTCTAAAGCAAGGCAAGAAATGGAATAAGGGTAACCCTTGACAAATTTGAACCATTCTTTATGAATCTGATGAGAGAATGCAATGAATGTACAAAGTTGTCATCAAAACTAAATGTGACTACTTTGAATAGACTAAATTATAATACAGTACATGTTGTGGGTTGTTGAACACCGTTTTGTTTACTGCATACTCTAATTCCATACGTGTTCTTTCACAGTTTCTTCAGTATTAATGAGCAATATTGAAAATTATACAAATGAACAAAAACCACTGACGTGAGAAGGTGTAAGTTGATATTTTTGCTCTTGAGTTGTTTTCACATGTGGATTTCTTTGTCTAATCCTTCATCCTGTCTTTCCATCTGAGGCATTTTCCCTCTTCAGAACTGTGCTTTTGAACTTGGTAACCGTCTGCAGATTATGGAAAACACAAAGACTGAATACTTGGCAGCCATTGAATTCCTGCTAAAGGAGAGTCAATGGCTCCACAGACCAATGACTAAGGTGAACTTGCTGACCGCTCCTTGTACAGTAGACATGAGACAGAGCTTGTGGACATTCAAATTCCATACATTAGTGTTTGTTTGCGTTTTGTGGCTTAAACACACAATTCTCTGCATCTTTTCTGCTTCTGATAGTGCACTATGTGGATGTTCCTTTCTTTTTCCTTTCTTTCTTCTCTTTTTTGTAAATGTGCTCCTAATGCCAAATCACCAAATGAATCTTCCCCCAATTTTCATAACCCCCCATCAATTTGGAGCACAGCCATCTCCCTCTCTCTCTTTTCCTCTCTCTAATGCTGAAACACCACTTTGTGAAATTACAGTACAATTTTGAAAAGTAGAAACAGGCAGCAGGCAATTCAGGGGCTCAGCCTCCGCAACAATGGCGCGCCGGCCTTGGTGATGGTTGCCATGGCGATGGAGGAAATACAATGGCCTCCTCTGAAACCAAAGGCCCTTAAGTGGACTGACAGCAGCGAAAGCGCACACATAGACACACACATATAGACACACACATATGATGACAAAATAGAGCAGTGTGAGGGTAAAAGGGAAAGAGTGCAAGTGAAGCTGTGCACCTCAGTGTGCACATGTTCAACTGGAATACTGCAGTCAGGTTTAGGACACAGTGGTAGAAAAATAAGGGGTTTAGTTGCAGCACTGAGGGACAGTTTTACCTTCGCAATGCTGGATCCACCTGAAAATTTGGAGCGTTGAACATTTTGTTTTATATTGTAGTGAATAATAAAAACAGCGGTATTCTTTGTTTATGAAGAGTGAAAGGAATGAAAGGAAATAATGAAGAAAATAAACAACAGAATAAACCAACCTGAGCAAAAAAAGTGAAGAAAATGAGCAAAATTGAAGAAAATG
>JAQQAE010001882.1:0-23866 GCA_029823295.1 Pseudamia nigra
GTCCAGTGCTCAGGTCTCTGCACTGGCTTCCTGTCGCTCAGAGAATACAGTTTAAAACAGCTCTGCTTGTGTACAAGTCCTTTCACGGTTTAGCACCAAAGTACATCTCTGACAAGTTAGAGCCATATGAACCACCTTGGACCTTAAGAACCTCAGGGAGTGGACTCCTGCTGGTTCCCAGAGTCAGGACTAAACAAGGTGAGGCTGCGTTTTAGTTTTATGCAGATTAAACCTGGAACAGACGACCAAAAAGATGTGAGACAGGCCTCAACTCTGACAATGTTCAAATCCAGGCTGAAAACAGTTCTGTTTACCTGTGCGTATGACACCTGAAGGTATATTTTCTGCACTCTCAGCTTTTAATGTTATTAATGAATTCATTTTATGTTTTCTGTGTTGATCTTATGTCTTCTTTGATCTCCCTGTAAAGCACTTTGAATTGCCTTGCATATGAATTGTGCTCTATAAATACACTTGCCTTGCCTCCCCTCTTCCCATGGCCCTATCATTTCCTCAGCCACACTCCCTCCGTACGGACTCTTAACCAATCAATGTACTGCAGGTCATCCTGCCATATACCTGTTACTTGTTTGCTTGATTTCCCTTTGTGTATGTATAATAGTCAGCTTGCTTTTGTTATTTGCGAGTTCGTCTTGGATCCTGTGTACAACACTGATTTTGTGACATTTGTATGTGCTTGGTGAACCATGTGTTCTAATATAATAGAGCTGTTGAACTACAGTCTGAAGCACATTAAGGAGGCACATATGAACTCTAGACAGGGCACACCTGGAAAGTGAACACTGTTCCAGATGACATCATGAATCTGATGAGAGAATGACATGAGTCTGCAAAGCTGTCATCAAAGCTAAATGTGGCTACTTATGACATTCTAAAATATATATATATATAATATATATATAATAGATTAGTTGGGTGGTGCTACTTGTATTTTTAATTAGTTTCATTTATCAGTATAGGCCAGGAGTTTTGGTTTGTTTTATTCATTTTGGTGTCGCTTAGTTTAGGCTTTGCTTTGTTGTAATTTTGTATTTTTTTTGGCACACATCCCCTTGCCCCTTCTCCTCTTCTATCTTATTCCAGTAAAAGTCTCCGTTATGCGATTTCTCTGCTCGGACTCCGTTATTCTGCTCTTCGGTCTCCTGCTCTGTAACATATCTGAATCTCACCCCTGCAAATTGTGGGCCATCTACAGATATCTCCACTTCAGCCACATCAGTAACGCTCCTCCTGTTGCCTCCACCTCAGCACAACCCATCGATGCAGTATCAGGAATAAAGGTTGCACCAATGGACCCTGCTGACTGAGCGTCTCCTCTGATAAGGTACAGTATGAAAAGTGTCACTTCACAGGGATCAATTTCAAGTTGAAAACAGCTTCTCATTGAATTAATAAAAGAGAGACAAAGTTGTCAACCTGGAGTATTTTCCTGGAAGACGACGCTGGCTATTGCACTCTAAAATAGATGATAGCTTCACATCTTTTGCATGTATTTAATTCTAATTTATTTGACTTCTTGTTAACTGTTTTGATAGGGTGACTCATTTTCTTAAAATGAAAGAAAATGTCAAAGCTATTCAGTTTCATGTGTGAGTGGATTTAAATTGGCAGTGGAATTTTCCACAATGCAAGAGGAGGGCGCCACCTAAAATCTCGCCTAGGGCGCCAAATTGGCTAGGGCTCACACTGCCCAGAGGCTTCGTATTTCAATTTCTAAACAGCTTTACAGAAACTCGTGGGTGTCACCAGGGAGGGTTAGTTCATCTTTCATATACAGACTATGGTAAAAACGGTCCCAGTACATCAGTTTAGAACAGAGGTCTTCAAAAAATGACTTCTTTGCATGTTCACCGTGGTCCGTGGATGTACGAGGAGCTGATGTTTGAGTCTGGTTGTGAGTCGCTGCAGTCAGGTGACATAAGGTGTCACTGTCAAAGTTATAGCACAAAGTGTCATTTCTCTCCATAAGACAAACCTCCAGTCTGTGTTTCTACTGAAGGTGTAACCAACTTGTATGAGACATTATATTGATGTTTGTTTTTTTTTTCTATCTTTCTCCTGTCAGACCATTCTCTGTCAGGCATCTCCGGATTCTGATGGAAATGTTAAAAGTCAAACCCTTCATTTTCTGTGTTTCTGGTGAATTGTTAATCAGTTTGTGGCCTTTCGACACAAGTTGAAAGGTCACACGCAGACAAATGCAAGTACGTACGTTATGTTGCTCACAAACCAAAAAAGGATGGACACCCCTGGTTTAAGAATGCACTACATGTATGTTTAAAAAACATTAATCTGCCCATTATTTTAATAGCTCAGTACTGTATGTGTGGCACTAATAGGCCATCATTCATTTCCATTTCCACATTTATGTTTAAAATAAAAGTGTCAATTTGAATAGTTTGTATGTATAATTATCCTGTCATTGACAGACAGTGTTGATGTTGACATTAGTATGATGTTATGTTCATAAATGACAGTGGCACGACTCCCCTCCTCACTGTACATGTTTACAACAAAGCATAAATATGTGAACCTGTGTATCACTTGAATATCACTTAATATCACTTAATATTAAATGTACAATAACAACATAGGCCCAGTTTAATTTAAAACACAATTTTATACAATATATGTACAGTAAAAGGGGCTTCCAGCTCCATTTTTCCATCAATTAGGGGTCTTTGGCCTGCAAAACATTGGACACGCCTGATCTAAACTGATTTATAATAAAAGGAAAGGAGTATTACTAGGGCGCTGATCCAGCTGAGATAATTTCACGATGCCTGTGCATTCTCCATGTGTTCCAGTATCTAAACATTTTCAGTGTCTGACTATAACACCAGGCAGACTATGCACTTTTGAATCAATATGCCTGATCTTTTCCCCCTAGAACCAATCTCACTGCATTCATTGTACATACCTACTAATTACACACTTTCCCATCTGCTCTCTCTCCAAAACCCTACATAATTAGTTGCCTTACCGTACCTAATCGCACAGTGCCCATTTTTGGATTTGTTGCTGGGATATTATTACAAAGAATGAAACCATGTTTAATTATACAACTTGATGAGCAAAACAATGAAATTACTGGAAAAATCATCACACAGCAATGGCTTACAAAATGGATTCCCTCCGCCCCCCAAAAAAATCTATATTTCCAGAAAGCCCTATAGTGCTGATGGGCAAATACTGTAACAGGGTCAGTGTTAAGATGAAGAGTCCCATTGGCATCTGACTGTGTTCCTGTCATTTAGCAGTGTAATTCCCCGACTGGGATGACCAGCCTGAGGGGATTTGGCACATGAGAAAATTTTAGATCTAATCCCAGACGGTGAGGGTAGAGCATGGCAGAGGATAAAAACAGATATAATGGACACAGAGGGCAGAGAGTGATGGTGAGGAAGCAGCAGAAATCAATGCCAAGTGTGTGTGTGTGTGTGTAAACAACATGGTGTGTGTGTCGTATCAAACACTGCTTTCACTACGCTCTAGCTTTCTGTTTCAATCATGTTATAGCACACTGTTTGGTAACACACACACACTGTTCATTTCACGCGCTAAAAATCAGTCATAACTTTTATTACTTTAAATTAATGTGTCACACTCACATACAAGGTTGTTTCAATAAAAGCCCTCCTCAAGTCCAGCAGTTTTTATTATACATTCTAATCTACAATGTTGAGTCGTTTTGAAAATGGTGTTGGCTTAACAAAAAATGAGCATGTTAGGTTCGAGATGCAACCTGAATAAAAGCAGTGCTCCATTTTTTTTATTTAGAAGGCCACGCACCAAAACATGAACTCATAGACGGCGAGTATGTTACCTGTTGATATACAGTACACACTTCACTTTATAAAATCTAAGCACTGAAATCACAGCTGCCAATGTCAGTATGACATCAAAGCATCATTTTCAAAAGGACCAACACTAACACTTCATCGAAGATCCAGAAAGAGTAAATTAAGCCAGAACAACAAAAACCCAAAAAACTTGATTAAGTTCAATAATTCTGTGGAAACTAGGCTTCTTTGTTACCAGCATCGTAGGTGTCAGTGGTTTTACACTTTAAGACACTTCAATCAAAACCATCAAAACTAGAGATCTGTCAGATTGACTGTCTCTTTACTTAACTGTTTCTTTCCATAATATAGATTTGTACAGTAGTTGTAGTAACACTGATAGGGCTGATGACTCTGTATCTACCCAACGTTTGATTGGTAGTGTACATTATTTGGACAGTTTATGCCGGTAGTGGATTGAACTACAGCATTTAAAATGAATTGAGCATTCTGTATATATTTTCGGAGCATCTGAGTTGTCTCCTTCACTCACTCAGTTTCTCACCACTGGTGCGAGCCTCCGGATGAATACAAAGTAACATGAAACTTCTCCCCAGCAGCCTTGTTGCTCTTTGGAGCAGCACTTTTTAAAAGGCACACAGTCCCTGGTAGCCTCGCAGCCTTTCAGTTGGTGACATTTCTTTGGGATCAGATCAAGATCAGCCATAATGAGCCCTCACCCTAACACATGGCATACTGGTGAACTAGTTCAAAGAAATGAAAGTCATTACGTGATGGTCCCCCCCCTCCCCCCAAAAAAAAACAAACTCTGAGCTGTGATCTCTTAATTATTCAGGAATAGAGAGAAGCCATGGGACAGATTTTAAGCCTTGAGATAACAAATTTGTGATTGTACAGAGGATTGCGCCGTTCAAAATTATGGAGTCAGAAGGGAAAATAAAAATTGAACCAAGGATCAATGCTGTAAGAGTTATGAGAGAGTAAGCAAATCCTTGCCACGGGCTAAAGTAAACAGCAGACAACATGTCTGGTATTAAAATTAAGAAAGGCCAAAAGTCAACAGGGCCCGCCAGGCTCATAAGGGATCAAAAGTTCACACAGACAGCTGACTGGATCATGCAAAACAGTGTAAAAAAATACATCAGTAAAGCTCAGATCAGTAATAAAACATACAGGCAACCAGTTATGCAAACTTTGAAGTTGTTGTGCAGCATATCTAAATTATTAGTTTTAATCATGTGAGTTTATTTGCTTAATGTGGAATGATATCAAAAACAGAAGAAAAAAGTGAGCACAAATATAATGATATACTCTGAACTCTGTGTTTCATTCCAGATCAGGGTCAGTTCAAAGGCAGGATGTGGTGTCATTGCCAACAGGAGGCTGTAAGCCAGGTGCTCCAGCTGCAGGATTACACAATGCACCACGGGGGTGCTCACACTTTTTGAGCCTGCGAGCTACTTATAAAATGACGAAGTCAAAATGATTTACCTACTACAAACATGCAAAACACAAATTTATAAATATATTGAGAATTCTTTATGTTTACAATGTATGCTGATGTACTATGCATTTCTGATGACTTGCACTGAATGGAATCAGCCAGGGATACGTAGTCCGGATAGTAGCTGCTAACAGCCAGTCTCAAGCACACGTCCAAATGATCATCAGTCATGGTGGAACGATACGTGGACTTAATGATCTTCATGTGGGAAAAGGCTGACTCATGTGACTGTACTTCTTGACAGTTGGAGAGCTTTGATCGAAGATAATATTTCTGCCTTGTTTTTAAAGTCTCGGAACAATGATTCAGATGCATCAACGAATGCCTCTTTTACCACCTCTCTGTCTCGGAAGGACTTCTTGTTATTAACGATGAGGTGACTCAGAACAATGCTTCGGTGGCAGCTTTCACATTTGAAGCACGTTGTGAGAACAATGACTGCTGTCTGGACAGTTGGCATTTTAGTTCCTTCACCTTTCTCTTCCTCAGCTCACTTTTCGGTGGGAAGTCAGTCTCGTATTTTCTATGAACCGTCCGAAAATGCACTTTGAAAATGTTATCGTGGAAAAAAAGTCCTCCTTCCATTCCATATGAAACTGATAAGTTTTTGTCTTCTTACTTGTCCAGCTCCTCCACTCGTTTTTATACCCTTTTTTAAGTTTAAGAGAAAAAACCAGGGGCTTAAAAATTGGAGGTAACTCGCTATCTAGCTTGTTAACTTAGTATAGATTGTTTGCGTATGCGCAGTCACCTAAATGTCAAAAAAAGTCAGATGTCATCTGACTGCCCTGTAAATCAATCAAGTGATGGGATGGATGATACACCGACGACTATTTTGTTTAATGTCATGGGATCTACCCACGACCTGTCAATCGTGATCGATGTAATGGACGAGGTATGGCTATTAAAAAAATGAGACTAATGCAGTAATACATTTCATTATGTAAACATTTCAGTGTCTTTCTCCCTCCTTGTGATTTGTTTTGGACAAGAAACTGCTTTACCGAGTGCAGTGTTTGCTGGATGGTGTCTTGATGAAGAATGAAACCATTTTTGGTGTATGTGGGCATCACTAACATCTTACGTGCCTCCAAAAAAATCTTTTGTTCCATCCAAACAGATATTTTGACATGCGGTGTTCCACATACACCTGAGTTAATGGATGAAAAGATTCACCTGCTGCATTTCAGTTTCACCAAAAATTTCAATTTAAGCTAATCATACTGACACCATAGCAAAAACACACACAGTCTCATACACACCAAAATATCCATAGATAGAGACATTTCTTATTAGGTCAACATTTTAATGACTTAATAACTTAAAGCTGCAGAGCTTCATAGATTTTTTTTTTTTTTGTCATCTGGCAACCTGAAAGCTCTTGAAGAATGCAGACCTCCTCCAAGGCAAATAAGGTCGTCAAATTTGACACATCCTGGATCACCACCAACAGCGTTGTGTTTTCATCTGTGTTTGTTGAAAATAAAACTCAAAAAGAAATGTCCAGATTTGGATGTCCATGTGGAAATGTCACCTGGAACAGTTGATTAGATTTGGTGGGTGATCTGGAACACTGTCTGAATTTGTTTCACCATTCCTCAGGGCATCATTTCGAGCCAGATCTGGAATATTGCCAGGATGCAGATATGTAAAACTTTGTGGTTTAGTAGAGTTGATGATTTATTCCTGTATTTATTTGCCAGTTTTCCTCAGTTTCATCTGTGGATTTACAAGTAAAAATGTTGAAAATTGATCCAGATTGTGATCCCATCACCCCTACATGAATAAACTGTAATTCAGTCTAATTGTTCGCCATCAGCTGTTCAGAAAGTTACATTGTCACATGAAGTTAATGTTGACATAATAGAAGGGGGCCATTTCTACGATAAATCTGAGATAAAGACTCGACTTTAATCCATCCATCATATTGCACATATTGTATGCAGGTCAGGGTTGCCAGGGCAGCAGCCTAAGCAGAGACTTCCCTCTCCCAAGCCACCTCCTCCATTTCTTGTGCGGGGATCCCCAGTTGTTCCCAGGCCAGCCAGGCGACATAGTCCCTCCTGGATCTGTCCCAGGGCCCCCTTGCAGTTGGAGCTAGTTTTGGCAACCAGGGATTGGTGCACCCAGACCCCCGCCTTCATCTGGCCACCAGTTGCCTGCTGGCATACCCCAGGCCTGGATCCAGGGTGGGGCCCTTTCTCCTCAAATCAGCAGGGTTTTCCGGTTCCTGATATTTTTCATTATAAGGGTCTTGTGAATCGCTCTTAACTCCGGCCTGTCACTTAAGACCAAATTTGCCTTGGAAGACCCTACCAGAGATGAATCGCCCCTGACAACATGGCTCCTAGGATCACTCAGGCACAAATATCCCTCCACCATGTTGAGGTGGTGATTCAAGAAGGGGAACTTGAATACAGTTCTCATTCATATTTCATGAAATATAAATAATTATATTGCCTGCTTCTAATAAAAGCCTGTCTCGAAGGGCCAGGTACCTACTGTAGCTGAGGAAAATAAAGGACGCAGCCACTATTTGACAATGTACAGTATTAAAATAATGTTCAAAATTGGTACTGTACATTTCATTGTGTTTTCTGGTGGTTGTATGTTGTTCGGTTAAAAAAAAAAATCAGTGAATGCACTTAAAGAAAAAAATGTCTTAATTGATGTCAGTTTCTGGAAAAAGTGTTTCTACGGTATGAAGAATTTTAGATTCTGTTTCAGTGAATGGTGGGTATTTTACCGTTTCATTCTTGGAGGTTCTGGTTAATTTACCATTTGACATTTTCAGTTCTATACCTGGTAATTGCATGAGCCCAGAATCCTTATTTCTTCAAACTGCAGAGACCTAAATGAAATTAACCGGGAGGAAGTGAGCGATCAGAACCACTAGCTGGAGGCTGGAAGAAGGAGGAGGGATTATAAATGGCCGGCGGCCCTGCCAAAGCTCCAAGTCTGATCAATACTGTAGATGTGAATCTTAGTCATTACGCTTGACTGAGAGCCAGCTTGGCACAGAGGAATCGGTTCCAGCAATGATCCTCATTAGTTGTTGTCACTTCTGTAATGTAATTAATATGCTAAAATGAAAAGCAAGTGTTCCGCTTTCACTTGTTATTGCAATATCATTTATAGGATCCAATCAAGATGGTCTGAGTACGTTAGAATCCAATAGCCTGGTGCCAAACACAGCATATGCTCTGCAGGTGCACTGACTAAAGCAGGTGTATGTAGATTGTTGTAGGAGTTGGATTTTAGAAAATAATTTCAAAACTCAACAGTGTGAAATGGACACAGTGGCAGAGGTTTACGCAACTATTTGACTTCATCTGGCAACTCTGAATTATTTCCACCATGAAGAGCTGACATTTTGACACGATATGGTACAGTAAATACTAGCTCTTGTCATTTGGAGCTGTCAAAGAAGTCCAACTGTGACTTAATATTTAACCCTGTATAGGGTACTCGCTAAAGTACTTGGATATAAAAGGATGTTTTTCATTTAAGTTTCAGATATAGTTTGCAAATCCAAGCTGAAGTTACCATATACTGTATTTACAAATTTAAAAAAATAACAAAAGTAACAAAATAACCAACAACATGAACAAAAAATTATCAAAATTAACACATAACCAACAAAAAAGGCAGCAAATGAACAAATGAAGCAACAAAATGAGTAAAATAATTTAAAAAATGATCAAAAAATGTACTAACTTACCAAATTAGCAACATAATTAACAAAATAATCAACAAATGAGCACAGTAATCCAGAAAATTGAATAAAATAGTTAAGTAAAATATGCAATGAACATAATGAGCACAAATTAACAAAACAAGCAAAAAGAAGAAAATAATCATTAAAACAAATGATCAATATAATAGAGAAATTGAACAAAAGAATAGAAATAAGCAGCAAGATGAGCAAAAAATTATCAAAATAATTAAGTAGGTTTAAAAATTTAAGCCCTTCCTTGAATTGTCACCTTATCGTGGTGGAGGGGTTTGTGTGCCTCAGGGATCCTAGGACCTATGTCGTTGGGGGCAATTTGTCCCTGGTAAGCTCTCCCTCAGTGACAGGTCAGAGTAAGAGCGATTCAGAAGACCCTTATGTCTATGCCTTCCTGTGGGCCGCCCACCTGCAGGAAGGGTCGGTGCTATGTGGTTTGGGTAGCAACCGAAGGCGAGGGCCTGGGTGGTCCAAAACTAGCTCCAACTGGGATGAGGCCCTGGGCCAGACCCAGGACATGCTGGAAGGTCTATGTCCTTCAGATGCCCTGCGACTGCCTGGGGGACCCCCCGGAGGAGCTGGAGGAGGTGGTTGGGGAGAGGGAAATCCGGCTGCTGCCTCTGTGACCCTGACCAGGATCAGCGGAAGATAATGGATGGACAAAATTCAAGAAAAATCAACAAAAATAAGCAGCAAACATGAAGAAAATAAGAAAATAAATAAGCAAAAATTGCCAAAATACCTGTTTGAAAGCAATATTTGAAATTCACATCATGAAATTATCCCATTACTTGAGTAGTTTTTTCATGAGATACTCTTGTACTGTTACTCAAGTGCCTTACTAGTCTCTTTTTTTCATTTTGTTATTGTTATTATTATTTTAACCCCTAAAAATGAACAAATAGTGACTCAGTAATGGCTGCCCCTACACTTTACCTCACCACCACTGGACATTTTTAAAGCTCATTTAAAAACCCATTTCTGTTCCCTGGCTTTTAAATCAGAGTTTTGATATTTTCATTAGTTTTATGCGTTTTAACTTTTATGCCTGTTTTTTTTAATTATTTTTTTTCCTTGCTGCTAGTCTCCATTTATTGCTTAATATTTTAATTTATTGCCTATTTGCACAGCACTTTGGTGAACATCTGTTGTTTTTAAATGTGCTTATGAATAAAGTTGAATCGACTTGAGTTGATTTTGGCTCATTCAGTTGCTGCGGTACCTGCATTTAAATCGCTCGTATACATTTGCAGCTCGAGCCAGACTTTTTATTTTAACACTCTGGAAAAACATAGTTCTTTGAATAATCATGGTTGCTGATCCCCAAGCTGGAAAGTAGAACTATTAAATGCAAATGCACAGAATAGATAAACATTTGAGTGTTATAGGGGACTTTTCCTATTATAAAAGCAGTCTGGGAAGTCAAAATACTTTAAATGTGCCAAAATTCTCACTTGAAGGAAGAAAAACACACAACCACTTTCCAGATAACTGATACTTGGAATATGTGTGATGTCACAGCATTTAGTGAGTCTTCCAAGCTAAAAACATCCCGACGTCCTTGAATACTGTGCTGGGAAGTCTACATGATGGCATCTATGGCTCAGACAGGAAAAGGGTGTGGCCAGCAGGAGCTTAAAGTTGGCAACTTGAGGAAAGTCTACGATTACCCTGAAAACTTTAAGACCTACATCTCTCATTCTCCACCTCCTCCTCCATACGGAGGAGTTTGTTCCTCAACACACATGCACCAGTGTACGATTACACTCACTTGAGCAACCGCAGGACTCACTAACATATCTGAGCAAGACCAACAGGCACTGCTTAGCATATTCCAGTGCTAACATTACTGTTCTGGAACAGCTATCTTTCACTCTTTACATGAAAAGTAAAGAAAATGCAACAAACACATATCAGACTAAGACGAACAGTCACAAAACTGTGAAAAAAAAATGCTAATCAGTAGAATTAGTGTGACAAATGAATCTAATGTTTGACTGAGTGGTCACTCAAAACTGGTCCTTCACGACTGATGTTCTGACCAGCACCCAGTCAGAGCCGGCACCTCTGGTCCTCTGTGACCGGTGTTCAGTTCTGGGGCCTGAGTCAGAACACCGGTGCCAGCTCTGACCAGCCGCTGTTTTCTTTTTTCTCTTCCTTCCTGTGTGAGCCGTAGCTAACGGAGGAACTGGTAATTTAGCTCTGTGGATCCTTTATTTCTCAGCCATTACAGTGCTCGGCCACACATGCTTTAACTGCAGCCGTGTGTGCCCAATACGAACTGCCTGCACAAGAAGTATGTTGAGCGTATGCATGAGAATGATTAACAGCCAGTTAACACCTCTGATCACTCATTGATGGAACTGAACAGGATTTTACGGGCAGTAGGTGATGCAAAAGGACCCGCCTTCCCCCCCACATGACTGTATTCATGTAAGAAAATAGTAACAGTTTCACCTAGGGTTGTCACGATACTAAAATTTCAAACTCAATATCAATATTTGGGAGAATATTTGATATTCAATACCATTTTCGATGCTGCGGGGATAAAAAAAATTACAAATACTTAAAAAGGCATAATTTTTATGAACTTAAACTCAAAAATCTTTTTCAATCTCAACATGGAACATGCTTTCTCAATAGAACTGCAAAAAGATTTTTTTTTTCTTTTAACTCAGTGCAAATAATCCAAAAATCTAAAATTAACAACAGCAAAAATATGCAAATAACACTTGTCTGAAGTCATGCAAATAGAAATTGGTTCTGAGGTTATGCAAACTGCAAAGAACAAAAAGAGTAACAATGACAACATTGTTGGTTTGGCTTGGATAACAACACACAAAAGAAACAACAATTAGAACAATATTTTGAGCTATTAAAATATACAAGTAAACAGCAGCCAGTTAAAATGAAGATCACACTGAACCTATAATTTTTTTTAAAGGCTGAAATTGAAAAGTATATGACTAATTTGAACAAATATGACTAAAAAAACTGCAGCTTTCATTGTATTTAAAGCAACACACCGTGAAACAGCTGGTTTGATCGAGATCTGAAAACAAGGAGGAATAATGTCATATATTGAACAAAAATTTAAATTCACCTATAATCACATTTAAGAATTAAACAGATTGTTGAAAAGAGGTACAGTATGTCTCCGTTCATACTTTATATGGAACCTTTTAATGGAGCTACTTGCTAGGTATTCAAAAGTTCTATGCAGATGATTTTTTTCATGTTTCCATGATTTTGACAGCTTTTGCAGTACTGTTAATTAGTTCATGTTTTCAGAATTTCACACTTTTCTGTAAAATGGAGTAAAAGAAAAATCTTTTCTCGTGTTTAAAAAAAAAAAAACAAAAATAGATTTTACTCTTTCCTCATATTTAACCAAAGGGCTTTTGAGTGCTTATAGTAGTTTTTTCCGAAGATGAATTGTGCCAAACAGGTTGGCAGTACTATATTTGTGGCTGGATAATAACTGTCAGTTAGTGGGTTTTGTGTACATCAACAAAACGGCGGTATCTGCCGTACTTTTCAGTTGCTTTATTCGTGTTTGCCACATCTTATCTGCATGACTCAAAGAAAATATCAAATACCAGAGATGAGATATGCAAATGCAACACAACACACTGTGGCTGCACACATGCTACATACTGCAGGCTTTTGTTACGTTTCCATCCTAACCGTCTGAATAATGAATAATCTTTTTAATACACTCATGGTGTTGTACACAAATCATTTTGAATATCACCTTAACAGATGTGAGCTTTCATCTAGAGTGTTTTGCACAGGTAAACAAGTTCTATGTCAGATTTTGGCTGCACCACAATGTCTGTTCTCCGTTGCTATTTCAGGTACAAAGGCAGACCTCCTTAAAAGAAAAGGTGGGGTGACGGGGAAAGTGAAAAAGACAGCTGGAGCGTGCACATATGTACCACTTCACTTTTGTGTCTCCGCTTGTACATGTTTGTGTTTCTGTTCTTGTCTTGCATTTTTAAACAAGGTTATGTGTTCGTCGCAGCCTTCCTATGCTTGTGCGCGCAACTTTTGAAAAGACACCAAGCACTATGACCTGTCAGGTTTCGTGATAATGTCACAATATCTGTCCCTTCCCATCAATCATGTTTGCTGCTTATCATGCAACATTCTTCATGAGCTCAGGAAGGGAGCAGTAAAATCCTGAGACAGGTTTTACTTTGACTGCATTCCCTTCACGTTCTGCATTTCTGAAAACGATTGATGAGCAGTTAAAATTCCCCTCCTATCAACTTTATGTTTTGACACATTCAGTCCTGGGAGCAATCAGTAAATCTAACCTTACGTATCCATCAGCAGCCACTCAGAGGTGTCCTTGAGCGTCTAAACGGAAAAAAGAAAGAACTGAATTCCTGCAAATGTATATTTAAAAAAAAAATCAAACCACCATTCGAAAAATCCATTTCATTATCAGCTCAGCCGAAAAATCCATCTTTAATCACCTCTCCCTGAACTTCACTTACAACCCTTCCTTCATTAATGAAGCACATTAAATAGGTTAATTTAATAAAGGATCAGCACTTTCACTCATATTGAAGTGGTCAGTCTATTACAAGGATGGAGCAGGTGTGCGCTCAGTGTATAATTCACTGTGCTGTAAAATTAAGGATTCTATCAAAGATGAGCCCCGATCTGAAAATGACCCTTCTTTCATCGACTTCAGCACTTTGACGGACTGAAACAACCAATGTGCTTCCTCACATACACACTAATGTTTCAGCCAGTGATTTGAACGGATGATTTATTTTTAAAAATGGGAAAATAGATTGCATTAATCAATATTTCCATGGAAGTACGTGAGATTGTAGCTCGGTGGCTAATTTCCATATCCAGTCCCCTTTGCGGGTTGGTGTCGATCACATCAAAACAAGAATAATAAAAGACAAATAAATACAGAAAACAAGCAAACAACATAGGGCAAGAGGTCGGGGACCACGAGAAGTTACTGCACAGGATTGTAAAGTGCCAGAGTGTGTTGCGTTTGATGCCTGTAGCGCACCGTTGCACTTCACAATACTGCAAAATGCTCAATGGCAGGCACATGCATTGTACAAGCTTACTGTTAATTAGTGTTTTTTGCATGGTTGATTTAATATAAAAGGTAAGGATCCTCAAAATGTCCAGTGATAATGTTCCCTGTCCATTTTAAACATTTAATGAGAAGTGAGGAAGGCAAAATGAAGCAAGCAGTGGAAATCACAGTAAGACAGTAACATTTCACTGATTAACCGAGTACTATGTGATTATTAGTTTTAATACTTAGTTTTAGGGCTAAGAACAGGTATTCTTTGATTTCAGCTTTGTAAACATGGATGTTTTCTGGTTTCTTACCTCCTTTGTCAGGTTAAACTGAATGTCTTTGACTTATCAACCAAAGAAGACATTTGAATAGGTCAGCCTGGGCTTTGACAGACACCATTTTCTGGTGTTTTCTTGACCAGACAATGACTCGATGCATCCAAAATATAATACATTTTGGAAATTCTCAGTCGCAGCTGTAGTAATGATGGTAACAATTATACTATGTAAGAAAATGCTCCAGAAACTGACCGTAGATTGATGGGTTTTGATGTAAAATCTTTGTCAGAGATGAGATGATGTGCAGTACCTGAGACCAGAGGTGCTGCTTGGAGCAAAGCAAACCAGGCAACTGATTGGGACCCCAGGCCAATAGGGGGCCCCAGAGGGTTGGCAAGCATTAACAACAGCAGTTGTTAATGTTACAAGATAGGAGAGCCCCCTACAGGGTATACTGAATACTGTATACCGCACCCCACCGCCCAATAGATCCAAGAATCCTCACTGCTCGAGACTCAGACAAGACCAAGACCTTCAAAAACTGGTCTTGAAAGCAGCCTAAAACCAGTCTCACGTACTGCAACACAACTACAAATACTTTGCTATTGTACTTTTTTTATCGTACAAATTTTTGGACAGCCCTTTTCTTTTATTCTATTTTTCTATTCATTTGTTTCCACTCTATTTCTAATGCATCTGGCTATTTGTATTTTCCATCACTGTGAGCATTAAATGAATACGAGTACAGTAAAACTCATTAAAAGAGATATGATACTTTCAGTACATACACTGCAGCAAAGTAGTTGAACTAATACTTTTATTTTTACGTTTTTAACACAAATACTGTATCTGTATTCCTACTGGAATATGTGCATTTCTGCCACTCTGGTTGTAACTTGGTCCCATACAGAAAACCTCCCTGGTTTGTGCTTGCAAGTTTTTATTTATATCACAAAAGCTGAGGATTAAAACTTACCCAGACCCAGAGCTAACTCTATTCTCTGCACTGCCAATAAACAAAGGACAGTAGGAGGCTGGAGAAGCCGGTGGAAAAGGCTGGCTCAGCACTTGGCAGGAGGGTGAACTCGCTGGGAGCTGTGGTGAAGAGATGTACACAGAATAAAAGGGGAAACAATTCGAGACAATTACTGATCATCCTCTTCACAACATATGCACATAAATTCTTTCCACACACTAGACAAAGACTAAAACATATATACATGAACAAAAACACCCTGTTGGTTACCGTCGTACAAATCAAAGTAAATCACACATACATGCTTTCACACATAAATCATGGCTGCATAATTGATGACTGCACTAATTCTGTTAAGAGAAAACAGGGGAATATACAAAAGCTCTTTGGACATGTGGACATGTGCATTAAAGTACTCCCACAGAAGAATTTAATGTTAATTTTATGTTATGAAATGGAAAAATATCCAAATGGGACTAATGCAAAACATCAGAGAACATTTGCAGCATTAGACCATGGTTAACATACTTCGGGCTAGGTCCAGAAAAAGTTTGCCATAGCATTGCAAAAATAGCTTGTAGCTCACAAAGGCTGAAATTCACACAAACTGCACTGCTGAGCAGAAAGTGTCAAGGATAAGGCTGCAGATGAGGGAATATTCATGCATTTGTCATATCCTCCCCCCTTTCAACACAAATAAGTCCCAGTACTGAAAAAGGAAATTCAGAAAACAGTGACGTAAATTGTAGCACCCACACAGTTTACGCATATGGATGTCATGTTCTCCCTCTCTGCCTCTGTCTTTCTGACTCTGGTCTTTTTCAAACCTTATAGTCGACCTGATTCAGGATTCTGACTGGGGTTGCAACATTCAGCTAGCCCAAGTTTACCTTCACAATACACTTTAACAAACAAACCAAAAAAAACTGATTTTCTTGCTCGTCGGTTGTGTGCCAAGAATGGCATCTAGTTCTTCATACCAAGGAAGCTTGTCCTTTTCTTCTCCTGAGCTGCCACTTTTTCTAAGCATGTCATGATTTCATATATCGTTGGAGTTTTTTTCACCTATGTGCGTCACTGCTCTACCATACAGGTGAATCACAGAGCCTCCATTTTCCCACAAATTAGTTTTAAAACTTTTCTTTTAGTTCTTACCAGCAGTTGTCTTATATTCTTTTCATTTTCATTTGACCTTATTCCTATCGGAGCTTTTACCTCGCGCCTACTCCACATCTGACCACAAGCCATTTCTCCTGGCTATTGTGCTACATGTGCATTTGTTTTGGTTGTGTTTACCCACAATGCCCTGTGTTATAGTCTGCTTCCTGGTTCATTTGAAGCAGAGTAAGACCTAAGTTTTTAGGGGAACCAGAGTTTGATGGCACATTCACACCTCACCTGGATGTTGTTTCATGGCATTAACCATGATCTTGTCAGTCACATGTGGACGGATCTGGCTGAAATGTGCAATATATTGGATTTTTGTGCATTTCAATATAAACACAGAAATCACATTGCTTTGAAACATGTCTCACACTTCACTTTATTAATCTGGAGTTTTGCAGTCGAACATACATCAATGATCATCACATCCTGATGACACGGCGCTAGCAACGTGACCCGCTATGCTGTGCGTAAAGGTGAACGCCGTCGCCTGCATTCAGAAAAGATGAGCTGTGTGGCTCGGAGAGGACGACGAATCACTAATCCCTCATACATGTCACTCATTTCTGATTTTGATTTAAAAAAAAAATTGGTTTCTGTTTTCTGTATGCTCAGTCACATATGGTGAAAAACATGTATAACCAAAGGTAACAAGAAAATAAAATGAAATGCATTGTGCTGTTTCCACAAACACATTCTAATGTAAAGCTTTAAAATACCTATTACAGCGGTGCCCCGGATAACAAATTTAATATGTTCCGGCATCACGTTCTTTGCCCGAATCATTCATTAGCTGGAGCCAGTTTTTCCACAGGAATACATGTAAAACCAATGAATCCGTTCTGGACCCATGAAAACTCCCACATAAAGTATGTATCAAACACCCGTACGTGCACATTTATTGATTTATAAAGACACTTACCAGAGGAGGATGAGATGGAGACGCCATTTTTCTTAGGTCCCATGATGAAAAACACAAAATGAAGCAGTATTTTAGGTGAAAAAAGGCAAATATGCATCACGGAGCTCACGTTGACGTTTAACTCGGCCGAGCTAGACCCGGCAGTTAAATCTTTTTTTGTTACAAAAAAATTCATAACCCGAATTTCGAAAGTCCTAATCTGAATCTTTTCCATAACACAAAATTCATAATCCGAGTCATTTTCGTTAGCTGGGACACATTTTCTATTGGGTTTATTCATTACCCAAAATTTTCGTGAGTATAAGCGTTTGTTACCCGGGGCACCACTGTAAATGCATTTATGGATTAAAATAGATTTATGGATTTAATATGCATTTAAACCCACCTCATTTCATTCATCTACTTGGTGTTGTTTTGAAGATATTCAGATTATTTATCTGACTAAAGTCATGTGATTGTTTCAATCTATTGTCCTGCACAAAGTAGAATAATGTTGACCTCTATGAAAAGTGGATTCAGTTGTTTTCGCTCCTCTTCATGTCTTCTCTATTTGCACAGATCCAAACAATGTATGCGAGCATAAATCCCGATAACTCGACCACCTAAAGGCACAGACTGTCCCTCCAAACCAAGCAATACCAGAGTGCAGTGTGTTCACAGTGGAAACACAGACGAGTAGCTACTCTTTGTGTCGTGTCTCTTTATCATTTGGAGTGTGCAATCCCATCGAGAGGGATGGGGTGAAAGGTTTGTAGGTGGCAGGAGCTTTAGATCCTACAGATGGAGTCGGCAGTGTCCGTTTTCCAGCCAGGTGGCTTAACTTACTTCATGTATGTAGTGTGTAAAGAAGAGGAGACGCAGCTCTTTGAATCTAACGTGACTTATTGGAGCTTTATTGAGATTAGACGAAGGTCTAGGTGAAAGATATTTCACTCACCTGCTCTACCCTCAGCTCTGTTATTGGTTTATTACAGCATGTGCTGCAGTCTGGGGTGCACTATGTCACATAAAAGATTGCAGCAAAATAAGAGGCTGTGAGGGAAAGTGGTCTTATGTAACTAGGTCTGAAATTGTGGCCTATTGTGTTTAGGGAGTGCAACCCAGTCACTCAGGTAAAATGTATCCATTGTACATTTCTGCAAACCTTGAACAATCCAAATGTTTTTCAAGCAAAAGTATGTTTAATTTCTGTATTTCTACATAAATCACAAGATGAGTGTTGCTCTTTTGACCTTTGTACTAATAAAGTAAGTTGTATTTTTTGTTAATAACCATGATGTAAATTTATTGACATTATCATAAGTGGGGCAGTCGGTGCCCTCTGTCTGTCCATGCTCTAACGTGAAAAAAATGCAGGTAAGTTCACCTTGCCATGCAGGTTGACCTTGGAACAAGCATCTGTCAATTTGTTTTTGAAGACAAAAGGTCACAGGGACAGAAATGTTTTAGCTCAAAAACAAGTTAAGCTCGGTTCAACAAACTCGGCATACAGGTCGAGCTTGTACTCAAAAGGTCAATGTCACAGGTTCAAAAGATCTGAATCCATTTTGGCATATAGTGACTTCATTATCAGAGCTGGGGCCATGAAATTTGAACGGTCAGCATGGGTCTTAACCTCTGTCGAGTGCAATTATAATTAATAAACACAAATAAGACAAATGAATAATGGAGATGATTTTAGAGGAGAACCAGCCACACTCCCACAGATAGACATATAAAGGCGCACACCATATTTGTTACTGAATTGTATGTCAGCCATTGACTGTTGACATTAGTGGACAAAGTGGGTGTGGCATCACCCATTGGTTTCTGAATGACCATTTTGAAGCTAATCAGGAAGTCAATTTCTCGATGACATTGTTGGAGCCAAAAACAGGATGTAACCATATTTAGATGAGTGTTGGCAGAGCTACTGAGCATAGTACGTCAGGGGTTTAATGCCTAAGCTAATGCTAACCGCTAACTTACGGACTTGGCAAGACTTCACCGAGTATTGCCAAACGTCACATTCCGGTGTGGTTAGTGTAAACACTGAACCACAACTACGATGTTACGAAGGGCTGACTCGGTCCAACTTGGTCCGACTCCACTGGTGAGTCGAGTTACCATAGCGACCTGTCAATCACATCCCAGCACAGCACTGATTTTTTTTTTTTTTTTTTTGCTGTAATGTCTTAATGATGAAACAAAAAGTTAAAGGCGGGCCACCAGATCATTTATTATTCGATCCAAATAAAATGCTTGAGACCATGATGACTCATAATAAAGATTTATTCACTTAGTATTTTCAGACAGAAATCTAGTGTAAGTCTGTGGGAGTCAGGACTTGTTTGGGCCCACTGAACTGCGTCCCAGCCGTCAGTGGGTATTAAAACTTTAACTTCCATATTGGCCTCAATGTACAGTCCACTGCCCACTAATATCAGTAATCCAGAGGGTAATCTCCCTCTGGTTTAGTTAAGTTTATATTGAAGTTGTTCTATGTGCAAGATGTTACATGTAATGCTGAACAGGTAATATGCAGTAGTGTGGGTTTAATATATTTTTTGTGCCCTTAGCAGAAGAGGAAAACCTTTAGTGGGACCAGGGCTCTGGGTAGGTGGACGTCTGTTTCGACCGGTTGGGGTTAATGGACAGAGGAGAGACAAAAGAGTGGAGATAGAACAACGAACAACAACATCACTCAGTGGACACGTGGATACTGGTCTGAACAACCAATATACATTTAGTTTTATGAAGAAATGGACACTGTGTGTGTTGAAATTATAGCTTACCATACCATAAAACCTGCACAGGTCGACTTAATGCACTGTGGTCACAGTGTTTACATGCAATGAAACTTTATTTTGTAAGATTTCAGCAATTCTCTGCATATTAAATGACAAAATGATGTCTCTCCTGACTGTCTGATCATCTCCTCACTTGCTCCTTATGAACCAAATCTTGTTTAAAGGCACCTGTTCACATCAGCTGTTTACAATTATCATGTTGCAGATGCGAATTTGAGGAATGGCTGTCAAACAAAATGACAGTAACCAGACGAAACATGAAATATGTTGTGTTCATGCTGTCTACAGTGAAACACACGTCAAACTGAACTTTAAAAATCCACCATTATTCTTTTATTTGCTATTTTCCATACTGTTTGAACTATTTCTAAGTTATTAAAATCTACGATGATCAAAGGTAGCAGATCATTACATCTGAGGAGTCAGAACCATCATTTCTTCTTTGATACTTAAACAAAGCAATTCCACCAGAAACCACACATCCCCATCTCTCTTTAAAGTTGTCATGAATCATGATTGCTTTATACAAAATTATATGACAGCAATCAATGTCACTTTGGTGATGGATGACCTGAGTGAAAGAGGAATCTCTCATCTCCAGAAGGCAATAACGTTAAACTAAAGTCGTTAAGTTGTGATAAATGACAAGACAAAGTAGTGCTCGGGAAGACGTTCACGTGCCAGCACTCATTCTTCTCACCCCCCCCTTAGTTGGGTTTATTTGCAGAGTAAAGCAGCCAGCTGGCTCCTTCCATACAGCTCTAAACACGTGTCAGCTGCAGAGTCGACATAAATCTTCTGTGGCCACTCCTTGGGTAATAGGAACCACAGTACAACAGGTGAGGCATTACCAGTGAGAGACGGATCCACCGGGAGTCGCCAGTGTTTTTTAGCTCGGCAGTAAACATTGACTCACAGGGGATGAAAGGCGAGAAGATAACAAAACCACTGTTCATGACCTCAGGTAAGGGAAAAAGGCGAGGCAAGGGGGTGCAAAAGGCTCCACCGGGAGAGGTAGGGAAGCAGAGATTAAAAAAGTGAGAGGGCAGCAAAAGCAAGAGAAGAAAACATTTTCTCCCATGACATGTAAGAAAGACTGGATTAAAGGAGAAAAAAAGAACAAGAAAAAGATACAAAAGGTAGACCATGAGAAAACAAGTATTTCATTGCCGCTACCACACACTGAAAATGAGAGATTACAACAGAGGGAAAGAAGGTCAAGAGACAGATTCTGCTCTGAGAAAAAAAAATCAAAGCGAGATGGGAGAGAAAACCTTGATCTGGCCTCATCTTAAATCCAGCGAACACGTAGGGCCATTTATTTGTCAAAAACTAGTCTAACTATTAGTGTAATAAGACGGATTTAACTGACAAAGAACCGTAAGCTAGCAGAAAAATATGTAAAACCATATTGTGTGACTTACTTGTAATGAAACATGTCAATACTGCTTATAAAACACATGCAAATTTACAAAGGTGCATTTTTATTGGTGAAAATGGCTCCATTTGCTAATTGCTGTATTAAAATGTTTTGGTTCCCGGAGATGGTCTTTGCTTAAGTTGCACCCTTACTTACAGCGTTTCCTACCATTGTGTTTAGGGTCAGTAAGTAAGTTTGGACGTGTCGTGTAAGCGTGAAGGACAAACACACAACTAAAGCATTAAACATATAAATGCTTTGTCTGACACAGGCCCAGGTTTTCTGTGTGTAAGACCTACGTACGTATGCCACTATAACCACACCACCACCACCTCCTTCTAACATTTTGTGCCCCTTCTAAACATTATGCTGAGCTGACATTAACTCTCACTAGTGATCACTTAACCTTGAAATAGATAACACAGTACAAAAACAAAGCCATGGAGTAATTTTTCATTTGAGGGCAGGTTCATCCTGGTCGTTTCATTTGACTCAAGACATTAAAGAGATGCAAAAAATCTATAAAGGACTGTGACGAGGTTAAAAAAAAAATCAATTGTCTGATTCACATTAATCTTCACCAGAAGGACCTGACATTGATTTCTAAAATCCTGAGCTCATTTTTTTAAAATTACAAACCACAATTCCATTGTGAAAAATGTAAATACAAGCAGAGTACAGTGATTTGCAAATCCTTTTCAATACGTATATATTCAATTGAATACAGTACAAAACATGATGTTTAATGTTCAAACTGATAAAACCTTATTGTTTTGGTTTTTTTTTTTTTTCAAATATTCACTTATTTTGAATTTGATGTCTGCAACATATTCCAGAAGAGCTGGGACAGGGTCATGTTTGCCACTGTGTTACATCACTTTTCCTTCTAACAACACTCAGTAAGCATTTTGGAACTGAGGACACTACTTGGTGAAACTTTGTAGGTGAATTCTATCCCATTTTTGCTTGATGTATGACTTTGGTTGCTCAACAGGATGCCATTGTCATATTTTGTCCTTCATAATGTGTCACACATTTTCAATCGGAAACAGGTGTGGACTGCAGGCAGGAAAGTCTAGAACCCCCACTCTTTTACTAGGAAGCCACGCTGTTGTAACACGTGCAGACAGTGTCTTGACATTGTCTTGCTGAAATAATCAGGGCCGTCCCTGAAAAAGGCATTACAGTACTTGGATGCAGCACGTTGTTCCAAAACCTGTATGTAGCCTTTAGCATATTGAAGAGCACTAACACACCTTTTCCTCTTTAGCCCAGAGGGCACAATGTAAATGTGCCCTCTGGCAAAACCAATAGTAAATCTGGACTCATCAGACCACAGCACATTTTTCCACTGTGAGACCATCTCAGGCGAGCTCGGGTCCAGAGAAACTGCCAGCATTTCTGGGTGTTGTTGGTATATGGCTTTCTGGAGTTTTAACAACTGTGTGCAGTGTTTCCTATGTGTTCCTGAGCCCACTTGTTAATACAATCAGTTAATACAGAGTTGTTTTGATGCCTTCGTGTTGCCACTATTCAAAAGCAGAGTTAAAGTGAAGAACGACGTGAAGTTGGCTACTTTAAATACCTTTTCTCATGATGAGAAGCAACCGTCTATGAAGTTCAAGACTGGACAAGCTCACCAATTCAATTTTGTGTTCCAATTAATCAGTGTTAGTTACAGGTTTTCAAATCAACAAAATGACAAGAGTGGTGAAATTTATGCACCTGTCCAATTTTGTTTTCATGCATATTGCACATTTTCTGTAAATCCAATAAACCTAATTTCACTGCTGAAATATTACTATGTCCATCATTTATTTGATAGATCAAGATGAAAATTGCGGACCCAAACACCTTCTGATTTCTAAATGAAAATAGAAATTGTCAGGGGTGCCCAAACTTTTTGACTGTATCCTTTACAGAATGATGTCAGTTTTTAATGCAGTGCCTCCTGAGGGATCAAAGTCCATGAGCATTTAGTGCTGGTTTTTGGCTTTGCCACTTACTAGCAGAAATTTTCCCAAATTATCAGAATCTAAACATATGATATTATGGACTATAGATGATGAAATCCATAAATTCCTTAATTCAATCAATTCAATTCAATCTTTATTTGTATAGCACCAATCATAATCGCAGATTATCTCTAGGCGCTTCACAATTCGAGGCCGAAACCTCATGACTATACAGAGAGTAAACC
>JAQQAE010001883.1:0-23864 GCA_029823295.1 Pseudamia nigra
ATCAGTACAGACTTAAATTTAACCAGGTCCGGAAATTTCAATATTTTCAATTTAATAAAGAGTGGGTTTGTTGGTTCCCTATAGGAGGATTTAGTAATTATTCGTATGGCTCTTTAAATTGCATTATGCAATATGTAAGGAATAACAGATTCATGATTCTTCCTAAGGTGGATGTAACCACAGAATGTGACTCTAATGAAAAGAATGGAACATTATAGCATTGGTAGGGTCACATTTCCCATAAGTGGTGTACTCAGATGAGTCGACCTTCTACATGCTTGGGTTGAGTTCTTATGTGATATACTGTACACCAAGAGAAGGATACAGGCTTTAGTTTTATTTCTGTGATGCATTTGGAATATTTTCTTGTCCCAGTGGTCTCTATCTGCAAATAAATGGTTCCATTGGTTCACTGAAGAATCCGATGAGCCTGGAAATGATGTGTCATTTGCTTTGCCATTTGCAGTCATCAGCTCTCGACACAATTAAAGATTTATAGAAGTCCACCTCTATCAAAACATCAAACGAATTAATATCTTTTAGAATAATGGAGCTCTTTATGCTGGGTTTTGTTTTCCTTTTAATCTTGCAGCACACAAGCTTTTTTTCAACCAAAGAGTGACCTCTGTTGGTCAGGCAGCAAAATGACAGTTGATGGTATAAAACTACTGCGTTTTTTTGTGCAGGGTAAGTTCTTCCTCGGTAAGCCTTTCAATCCAGTAAATACTATGATGATTTGATATTATGCAATTTGATGGCATTTGATGGAGATTCGTATGGCTTCTCTCAATAAGATATGAGCTGACCTGAAATCATTTGTGAAAAACTGCATGATCTCTAAAATACTGAAAAGGTTTTATCTTCGCCATGAATCTGTGCTTTTCTGTACCCTTATTATCATGGATCTTCCATAAACATAAACTACCTTGTATATAAATTATGTATGATTCTTAACATAAATAACAATAAATAAAATTAACTGTTGCAAAAATATAGACCATCTGTTGATACTAGTCACATTTCCAGAAAGAGAAATTAGAAGGAAAGAAGAGATTTGATTTTAGTTTAATATCCCACAAACATTTTGTATTTTCCCATTTATAAACCTGGGACACAAGCTTCATAAAGGATTTGGCTTGTTGCCTTTGACAGAAAAATGTTCTTTCAGCTATAATCTGCACTGCTATTGTAGTAGACATAAACAGTCCAATCACTTGCAAAATGTCATTTTACAATATGCCCTGAATACATATATTGCAAACTGTATTAACTACTTTATCAATTGTGCAATACAAGTACAACTTAAGCTATACACTTACATTACCTGGATTTAACTAAGCAAACAGGTAAGAGCCTCCCATTGGATAATTACTGCATTTGTGGTGATGTTTCAGCTGGCAACAAGTTATTTAACCCTAACTGATGCAGTGAGTAGCTTCTCGTTTCAACAACCATGTCAAACACACATCCTGTGGTCATAGAAAAGATGTCAATCTGTTTCAGAAGGTTCAAATTATTGACCTGCATCAAGCAAAGAAAACATGTAAGGAGATTGCTGAAACTACTAAAGTTGGGTTCAGAACTGTACAACACATTTTTAAAAACTGAAAGAAAAGTGGGGAACCACCATCTTTGACAAAGAAATGTGGTCAGAAAAAAATCTTGAATGATTGTGATCAGCTTAAACATTTGGTGAAAATCAAATTATAAAAAAACAACTGTAGAACTCAGCGCTATTTTAATAGTGAAAGTAAGAGCATTTCCAAACACACAATGTGAAGGAACTCGAGGGATTGGGACTAAACAGCTGTGTAGCCTTAAGAAAACTATTTATCAGTGAGGTTAATTTGGATAAAAGGCTTCATGTTGCTTGGGAGCATAAAGATTGGACTCAGAAATAATGGAAGGTTTGATGGTCTGATGGTCCAGATTTACCCTTTTCAAGGTAAATCTGGACCATCAAACCATAAGACCTTCTTCTTCCAGATTTACCCTGTTCCAGAGTGATGTGGCATCAGGGTAAGAAGACAGGCAGAGGAAGTCATCATGCATAATGTCCACTGTCAGTTGGTCAGGTTAGGTTCAGCAACGTTATGTGTCTAAAGAATGAGGTCAGCTGACTACCTGAATATGCTGAATGAACAGGTTATTCTATCAATGGACTTTTTCTTCTCTGGTGGCATGGGCATAGTCCAAGAAGACATGATGCCAGGATTCAACGGGCTCAAATGGTGAAAGAGTGGTTCAGGCATCATTTTCACACACTGATTGGCCACCACAGGCCAAAATTAATAATTAAATATTAGTGTGTGTGATTTTTTTTCGGCCAGGCAGTGTATAGACATTGGTTCAAAGACAAGTTCCTTGTAACCTGAGCTGAAAAAAGAGACGGAACTCAACACCGCAGTACACGTTTCCGACCGGACTACTAAACTGTTGGACTCCTTTCTGTTTACGCCGCAACGTGTCGGCCTGCATGAGTGCGTCCCTCATGGAAGTGTCGTAAGAAACATAAGCAAGTGTTACAGCAAGAAGCGTTGAACGCATTAGTTTTTCATTTACAGTAAAATGGGCAAAAAGCGTCGCAGTGAAGACTCGGCGGAGTCAAACCCGCCTGTGAAAAAAGACAAAGTGTCGGAGTTCAACGGGACTGTTTTTAAAGGCATGTTGAAGGAGCCAACCACAGCCATGAGGGGTGAGTCCACAAATCATAACGAAACTCTAGTCTCCTTAAAGTAATGTTTAGTATGTATTTGTCACTGTGCTTTTCTTTGGTTTACTTTTTTTTACACCTGTAGGTCTGGAGACATTCATATCAACTGCTAAGAAGCTCCCGTGCCCTGGTCTGTATGATGTCGTTGAAGGCTATGTTAAAATTTCGATGGAGTGTGCAGAAATATTCAAATTGCTTGAAGGAGAAAAGCAAATGGAAAGCGAGGTAAACCATTGCCATTATTCCATCTTAATCAGGAAACAATTGTGGAGTATATGAACCCAAACAAAGCTTGTGACTGTGACCCTGATCCCATTTTCTTTCTGTCTAGATGATACTGATTTTTGAGAGCCTGGAGATGATCCTTCTAAGGACTGCAAGTGACCTGTCACACTTCAACATGGTTGGCAACGCTATTGTAAAAAAAACTGTTTCTAGTCACATTAAAAGTCTTCAGGCTTCTTTCTACTCTGGAAATCACAGGTGTGTACAAAAGTCAAAGTTATGACAGTGAGTTTTGTGCAATAAATTTCCTGCTGATGTCCTTCCTGGGTGTTTTGTTTACTGTTGTGTACAGGCTTGTCCGTCAGTGCCTTAGTTTCTTGTCCGCCTTGGTGTCTCAAGGTGCAGAAGCTGCCAGAGAGGTTTTAAGTCACATTCATGTCAATAAAGTACTCTCAGGACTGGCAAGGAGAAAGGATAAAAAGGTGAGAAATGGCTGTTTTTCAGCTTTCAACCTTAACCACTATGTTGTGTTCTTCTCAACTTATGTCCAGTAACCTTTCTAGGGTAGGCCTGATGTCCGCATGGCCTTCATCCAGTTTGTGTTGTCATTTTTGGTGTCAGGAGACAATGCTACAGTTGGACAGATTTTGGAAGCCAAAGGTAAAATTAGACATTTTTTAAAAACAGTTGCCTGGTTCATGTTGTGTGATGTATGCATGGTCAGTACATATTGACATGTTTTTCAGAGCTTCTCCCAGAGATCCTGAACACTGGCCTGAAAGAGGACAGGCTGTCCATCGTCAATTTGATTTTATCCACGTTGAAGACGAGAGTAAGTGTGCTTAGCTGCCACACCACACATAAACATCACATATGGAATGTGACTTATTGGTATCTTTTGTCTTGCTGCAGGTAGTTTTGAACAAGGCCATTAGTAAGACACAGAAAGTGCGGTTTTTCACCCAGGCTGTGTTGGCCAGCATAGCATCTCTTTATAAGTGGAATGGAATTGAAGATGCCACTGTTGATACAGATGTAAGTTGCTTTCTTTATCGGTTGTTTTTACTTTCACTTGTCTACCTTTTTTTTCTCCCAGGGCTTATAAATTTTGTTTGTTTTCCATAAGATGGTGAAGGACTCACAGCTCAGAGGGGCAGCACTTGTCCGCGACCTTGTTCACAATTTCCTTCTCGATCTGTGTTGTTCTCGTAAGCATGGTATCAGCTTTCATGATGCTAGCTTTGGAACAGCTGGCAGGTAAGCAGTCTGTGTTTTGTTTTTTATGCCTTCATGTTTGCTGTCATGCTGATTAGAGCACATTTTATCTGTTTGCAGAGCTGGCAACATTGTCTTGCTGCAATTCTTAGTTGGTTTGAAACAAGCCACAGAGGATGAGTTGGTGGCAGATCTGGTGGTTAATGTGCTAAAATCAAGTCCTGACGTCCTGTCCAGATACTTCAAGGAGACTCAGTATTCATACACCCCACGCCTCAAAAGTGCTTGGCAAGACAATGTCAAGCTTCTTAAAAAGGTAAAAATGTATTTTTATTTAATATTTGATTTCATTTATTTATTTCAGTTTTTTAATGTCGTTGTACCTTGTATAATGAAAATAAAGCTATTTATAAAGTTGACAAATATCATGGGTTGGGCTGGTTCTTAAAAAAGTCTAAAATGCAATAAGCTTACTTGTGTGCCTTAATGTGTGTTAAATTGATTTTGACAAGTATTAAATGCACTGGGTATAGTTCCCACTTGAAGTCTGTTTGCAATATGTACAAGACACAGCATTAGAATTGTATGGGAACTGAGAAAAAACACAACACTGCAAAAGCCTACTGCAAATATTCTTCCTTCATTCGGGCGCTAAAGTCTGATTCCAGCATGATGAGACATGAAAACAAGTCTAATTGCTTCCTTAGTGGTCTTAAAGTCTGATATTTAATTTATTGACATGACTACTAGATATCTATGTTGTCTACTTAAGTTTAAACAGAAGCAACAATCTGCTTTGTATTTGTATGTCAGATCTATGAGGCACAACCAGAGATTTCCACAGTTTTCCAAACTCGTGAGGCAATCCCTCCTCCACGACTGCTCTCCATGATTATGGTGATATCTCTCCCTTCAGTCTGCAACAAAGCCTTTTTCACACAGGGCCTCTCTGTAAGTTACTGAACCTGAAAACCTAATTACCTATTTATAATAGCTTTGAATGTAACATTATTTGTTTCAAAATGCCTTCTTTATCTGACAGTTTGCCAACACCGCAGTGCAGATCACAACATTGTCTATGATGAACTTCATCTTGAAAAAAGCCAACAAAAACATAGAGTACCTTTTGGAAAAGTCTGAGGGCCACGGTTCAGATCCGGTCACTCATGACATGATGGTGGACCTGATGCAGCAGTACAGGGAGACACTCAGCAAGGTAAGCTCAGGGCTGTGTTTTGTCATATCCTGTGAACAATAACAATGCACCATTCAGTAACTCAGCCCTCCACATTTTATGCCCTTTTACAGATTTTGCCTGATATGACAAGTATAGTTTCAAAGTGGCAGTCTCTTAGTAAGAAGGACAAAACTGAGAGTGATGAAAAAAAATCAAAAAACAAAGGGAATGTTGAACAGGAAGACAATACAAATCAATTACCTGGTAATACAAGTTCTAGTACTCATGGCATGTATTCTTAACAATGCAACTAAACCAGTGAAACCAACATTGTGAATTGACTCACTCTTATTTCATATGTTGTATACTGTAGTTTCTGAGACAGCTGAAGTCATCATGCTCAAGGCTCTGATTCTCCAAGTCATATGTTTATACCAGAAGGTGGTGCCGCACCTGGTTAACCAATGTAAATTTGACTTCAGCAAGCTTTTAAAAGGTAATGTTTATTTTATATTTGTTCAAGGGTAAGATACTATTTCATGTAACTAATTTATCATTTTGTTTCATTAGTGTTTAAACAGTCATTTTCCTTATCTTTAAGGGATTGTATCAGAGAAAGGAATAAAAGAGGAAGTTCCCCCAATTTTGCAGTATCAGATACTGCAGCTGGCCTTAGAGCTTCCTGCTAGCAAGTTCTCTTGGTTCCGCATACAGGTAAAGAAAAAAATTATAGTGATTTATTTTCTGGTAGTTGTTGTAAAATGTTTTTTAGTCAGCATGTGATAGTAATCACCCATTCTTTTATAGGATGTCGCAGACACAGAATCCTCATCTGGAGAGAAGTCAGTCCTCTATCTTATTCTCAAGATGTTTGTCAGCAGCAGAACCAGCCACCTTAAAACCTCCACACGGATGCTGGTTTTAAAGGTAAGCAACATCTCTTTTTTTCAAACCGTAATGCATAGTGCCTTCAGCTTTTACTTTATATTCTATTTGCTTTCTAAGTTATATATTAATAACCTTGAAAAAGGCCACAAATCGAAATGTATCAGTCTAATTTAATGCAGTGCAGAACAATTTAATAAAGCTGCCCTACACTGCAATTGCTGCTGGAGTTCATTAAGTATGTTAAAGTAGCCATCAAATTTATAGCTGTACTGCTCATATATATTTGTTAAATAAGTCTTTAAAGTTGTTGACAAAATATAGTGTTTTAATTCCATTTTTCCTCAGATTTCCAAGTCTTCTTTCTAGTTCTGCCAAACATGGTCTGATTTCACTGTGAGGTTCATAACCTCCCACATTTAATCCTGTAATTGGTTGAAACACATCATTCCCAATGTGACCTGGGATTTGATTCTGCATAGAGGTTTCTATAATTGCAGAATAACAAACTTTTCATGGACATTTTACTGAAAACAAATGTCAGGAATATTGTTCTTCTGTTTATGGGGGCAGTGATAATTTCTGCTTCACGTAATCACTGGTTATAACTTGTGATGTTGAAAATGTAGAATTCTCCTGGTTCATAGGGGTGAGACCAATGCACTTTAACTTGACTACGACTGGTAACATCACAAGTCATAACCAATGATGATAATTCGCAATGCCTTGGTTTTTCTGTTGTCCATCTTGTCTTGATTTCTTGGGATGGGCAGCACTGAGGAAGTACAGTATATACAGTATTTTCAAAGCTTCTAATGTACAGTTTATTTAAACCTCCTTTATTTTAACCTTAAAACCACCAAAAGATGGATTTTCACATTATGGACCTTTCTCCTTTTAGCGTAACTTGAAATGTGCTAATTAGACAGGTATGTGACCTGTTTATTTCCTCATATATACCGTACTTTCTGGGTTAAAAGTCGCTCCGGTATGTTAGTCGCACGAGCCAAAAAATGCAGTAGTAATGAAGAAGAAAAAAACGTGTATTAGTCACTCTGCAAAACAGGTCGCATCTGTTCGGGGCTCAGGCGTGCACCCGCGGTCGCGCGCCTGTGCTATGCTGGGGCTCGTCTCCTCTAGCGGCTGTCAGTGTGACAAGCACCCTATAGTCAAATTTATTAAAAATATAAGTCGCTCCGATGTATTCGTCGCTCCCTTCGCCAGACTATGCAAAAAAACGTGACTTTTAATCAGGAAAATACTGTACCACATTGGTCAACATGTACAGGATGACTGCAAGCCATTTTCTCTGGATGGAGGTACAAGGAACACTGACTACAAAATCCTGTCCTGTAGAGTAGCAGCTCTAATGCTTGTTAGCTTCCAGCTTAAATAGAGAACGTAATCCGAGCAATGTCCAAGCACCTGAACCCTAATAATTCTGAGGTCAAGCCCAGTGAAAAAGTGCATGACTCTCAATAAATGTCAGCATGTTTCTACTAAGAGCGACCTCTGTTGTTTTCTATTCCCGTCTTACATGCAGGTGCTAAAGGACAGTGGTGTATTCGAATACACCTGGAATGAGCTTGAACTATGGCTCAACCAGCTGGCTGCGTCAGAGCCAAGTCAACAAGAGACTGTCATCCAGTTCTTAGAGAGGGTGAGCCCTTTAAAATACATAATTGTTAGCTTGTTATATTGGTGACATGGCCTTAAAATCATGCATGTTATATGAAAACATTAGTATACTAATACTGTATAGGCCATACAACAAGTAGCCTATGAAAGAAATGCACCGGCTTATCTATGTTTATTTGACATAAATAATTGTGCTGAAATGACTGTGCAATCAGTTGTACACATTTCAGTGTGGAATCATGGCAAATTGGAATGGGTTTGATTCTTTGCATTATGACTCTAGGTGTTTGGAAAACTGGTTTCCAACTCGCACATATACACAGATCTAGTCGCTAGCCTTGTCCAGGAAGCGGCTCTTCTGCAAGCCAACCTGAGTGGTCAAGAGGGTGATGCAGCCAGTATCCCAGTCTCACACATCGATGGTAAAAATTGAACAGATGTTATCGCCCCTGTTTTTCTGCTGTCTTGCATAGAGAACCTCTTCTAAAATGACACTATCTTCCAGATGTCTTTGACATGCTTGATATCATCATGGAGAGTAGCGACGGTGTGATGGAGGAATTTGGACCACCTCTGAGTGAGGACCTCATTATTCAGACCTTTCCCTTCAGTGTGGTAGTGCCTGCTGCTTTGGAGGCCAGAAACAAACTGCCACAGGGCAAAGGTAAAACACATCTGCGTCAGTGTAGAACCAACTGTAAATGTGCACTACCAATCAAAATGTAGACACACCTTCTTTTTCAGTGTTTTTTTAAATTTTTATTTTCAACATTGTTTACTGAAGGCATCTAAACTGTGAAAGAACATGTATGGAATGATGTAGCAAATGAAAAAGTGTTAAACAACCCAGAACATGTTTTATATTTTGGATTGTTGGCGCTCATGGCTATATTCATTTTGCTCAGCTTTGCCTTATTTTTTATTTCGTTTTAGTTTGCAAGTGCACCAAGATTTTTTTTTTTTTGCAATACAACCACTCACAAAACACACACTTAAACAGTACGAAGACCAAGACCAACCTCTGCACAAGAGGATAAGTTTATTAGAATTACCAGCCTCAGACACCGAGGATGATCCTCATGAGCATTGGTTTGATCATAGTGTTCAATGCTTTGGTAGCTGTACTTGGATACTCATTCAAAGCTCCGGACGTTTTTCAGACTGACTGACCTTCATTTCTTAAAGTAATGATGAGGTGTGTTTCTCTTTACATAACTGAGTGTTTCTTGCCATAAAATCAGAATTATTCGAGCTGACTGTGACACTTTTTGAATACTCACTGAAATAGTTTCCAGTTACCTCTGTAAAAACTACCAAAATTTCTTGTTTCCATTTTTGTTTCGTCTTTTTTGTGTCACCGTGTCATTGTGTCTTCCTTTTTCTCCTGTGTTCTTTGGCACGTGAAAAGAGAATTAGCACCACCATTTCTCAAGATTAATGTGGTATACTTCTGTCTGGAATCTGTGCTTAGTGCATGAACAAAACTTTGCTGCTCTTAATCCTTAGAAGTAGTCATTTGTAGTGACGCTGGTGTTTTAGTAGTGTTTCTCTGATGCAATGTTAAATACAAAATTTCCTTACAAATAAATAGTTCAGAACCAAATATGTTGTTACACTGATTACTGTGTTTCTTTCATCATCAGAGGTGGTGAATGAGTATTTGTGTGCAGTGCTCTCAGATCTACTGCACTGTCAGAGAGATCCACTCCCGCTCTGTCTGACTCTACTGCAATATGATAAAGAACTTGTGTCTTCTGAGCTCTCTGCTCCTCCTCATCCATCTGTCATACACCTGCATCAGTATTATTCCAGCTGGCTACCACAGCAGTGCCGCGTGGACGTGGTCAGTTTATAGTTGCATTATAACATTGTAACAAAAAGTGTCATATACTGTGGAAAATGACAGTTGTCTTTCTTACAGTTCAAGGCCACTGAATCCCATTCAAAAGTGCAAACGTCAGCTTCATTCACTGCCCTCATGAAAGAGGCATATATCCAAGGCCCCAGTACTTTGCTTGATGACAACCTAAGAAAGAATGTGAAGGAAACTGTAGCTTCCATGTCGATGGCTGAGTTTCCTGTAGCGATCAAACAGATGTTACTCTACATCAAGTCAACAGTGGAAAACTTTGGCATGGTAAGAACAAAAAGCAAGTTCACTGCCCATTAAATTTGTAAGGTGAAATGATCTGCAACACACAATATTCTATTTCTGCACAGTTTTCCAAAGATACAGGAAGTACTGTTCTTAAGAACCTAATGGGAATTCTTCAAGATTTAGTGATCAAACTGCAAGACTTTCAGGAAATGACAACCTGTGAGCCAGCAGTGGAAAATTCACAAGAGGGATCAGAACTCTTCCTGGATTTCAACCAGTCAGTTCAACCAGAAACTAAAAAAGACCAGGTGGGGGTGAAGTCCAACTCTTACCTTTATTTGATGAAAACAAATTTGTTACCAATCCATGTGACTGTTTTTTTAAGCCATTTTTTTTTTTGTTTTTAGAAGAACTTATCATAGGTTGTATGTCACTCTCTTTTCAGATCCTTGTTTCTGCCCTTGGCTCCATCTTCAAGCATCCATGCTTGGAGCAGTGGTTTCTGGGTCTTGAGCTGGCTTCCTTACCTCCCCACACTCTGAACCCTGTCAGGCTAAAGCATCTGTGTGCACAGCTGAACGAATGCATTCTGTCTCTGTTGAAAATCAGTGCTCACACTCTGCGTAGTCTTGGTCACCAGGATTTTTTGTGCAGCTATATGAGTGCTGTAGAAAGAGCTGTTCTGAAGGAACTGATGGAGAAGAGTTCTAAGCCTGTAAAGAGACAGTCACAACCTTTTCAAGTTCTTCTGTCTCTTCACAGCTATATGGACTTCTCCTATTTAAGGGAGGTGGTTTCTAAGATGCTAACTCTTTCACAGGAGAAACTAATCTGCCCTGGCAGTGATGGAACAGAGGCCCAGCTCAGTGTCTATGGTCAGGCAGCAGTGCAGATCCTCACTGAGTCTAAAGCTGATTCATTCCAGGATCATTCCATCTTTCTGTCACAGGCACACCTCCATGGCCTGAGCACACTGCTGCTGTCCTGTTCTAGTCCCTCTCTGCAGGCCTTCCTGCTCAAGACTCTGTCCAGTGAGCCAGGCAGTGCAAAGCTCATTCACACAGATGTACTACTGCACTGTCTCCATCACCTTCTTCCAGACAATCTGGCCATTGCTTCACTGCTGCTGCAGAACAGCTCCACACATCGCCTTTACTTTGAGGTGTGGTGTTTAGAGCCAGGAAACATGGAAAGGCTCTCAGTGCAGATGGAAACTTTTCTTCCTCTGATTAATACCTACCTACAAGTGGCACAAAGAGAGGATCCTGCCAGACCTAAAGACGGTGTGTATTAAAACATGTCTGTTGGTTGCAGCAACAGAGTTTATCACTTGAAAGCAAGTGATAAACTCTTGTGCTCAAGAGAGGTATTAAACATATTTTATTTCTCTGTCTTTTTAGTGCAAAAAGAAGTTTTAAAAACCTTAAAGCAAACTCTTCTGGCCAGTTTGTCTCAATATGTGCTGGAAAACCTGACAGAAAACCATGGTGTCCAGCATGTTGAAACACTAACCAGTTTGATCAAACTCTCTGCAAAAATCAACGATCTCAAAGACATGATCACCCGCCTGCCTGATGCCCTTCAAAAAGTGGACACTTTGGGAAGGTAATGATAAACGGCCACTCAAATAATTGTCATCCATGTAAAATGTCAGTGTGAATAGTTACTGACTAAATGCATTGCTCTTTTTCCTCCAGATGGGGACTAGTTGATGTTATCACTGACAAGCTGTCTTGTTGCCCAGAAGTGCTAGAGACCTGGAGGAAGTCTATCATCAATGCTTCCTTCAAATGTCTCATTGCTTCTTACAGTCACTGTAAGGACCAGGCTACTTCCCAGTTGGTACAAGAAGAGAGAATCTTGGAAAGACTCCAAAGTCTCCTGGTTAGTTTATGTACCTCAGATACAACCATAAAGAGCATACATTATGAATTAAGACAGAGGGTGAAAAGGGTGGGAATGTTAATCGAATATAGCTACGTAGATAAGTGAATTAACAAGTTAAAAGGAGGAGAAAATTAAAATTGGGGTTTTGTTTGCAGTCCAGTTCAATAGTCTATTGCCATATTAGTTTGCTGTTGATTGGAACCTGTCTCAGCAGTGCCCATCACAAAGATTGGCACACTGAGCATACAACTTAGCATTCTTTACACAAATGAATCAGTCATTGCACAAATGTGTCAGAATAATCTTCTTTGCACAGACTTGCGCACAAGACATCACAGCATCCGAATGGAACAGCTTTGTCAAGACCGGTTTGAAGTAAGATGTTAATTTACAACTAAAATGCAGTTTAATCTGCAGTCTCATCAGTGCTTATTTTTAATGAATGTCCTCAAAATTCCCTTTTTTCTTCTCTAGATATCGCTACAAACATAACCACTTCTTGACCACCCTGAGCAGTCTGATAGAAGTGATGTACAGTGATGGTAAAGTCCCTAACGATTGGCTCCCTCTGTCCACCCTTCACATGATGACCAGCAGCCATTCTCTCTTTGTGCCCACAATGTTAGAGTCTGAAGAGTCCAGCAGACTTCAGAATAAAGGTAATATACAGTGAAGAGTACCAGACTACAAGAGTTTTCTATAAATGTAGATATTAATATCGAAAACAAACATTTTGATGTCACTACAGAAGCGTTAGTTTCCCTGCTTCTCTGCTTGGTGAAGAAGTGCCCAGCAGTCTGTAACGTCACTCACTTTGTTGTCCTTCTGGGAGCATATGGAGCTACACTAAGTACTTCAGGTAACATAAATCAATGTGTATTGTATTTTGTTTTTTCTGTTTTTTTTTTCATACCTTGTTTTCTTTGCAGATCAAAAACTACTACTACTTCTTCAGGAATATGAAAGAAACAATGTCAGCCTCCTAAAATTTCAGTAAGTTATATGAATTTTTGTTTGTTTTTTTGGCATGTTGTTGTTTGTCGCAAGCTCTCAACATTGATTTTTAACTGCAGATCCTTCTTGTGGGGTCCAGCGGCTGTGGAACACCACAAAACCAGGAAAACACTGGGGGCTTCTCTATGGAAGCAGGTGAACTCAGATGAACTGTTGGCCTTGCTGAAAATGGACAAGATGCTTCAAACCATCGCTCACTTTCCCCAACGTCGCAGAATAATCCCACAGGTCAGCATTTTACCTTTAAGAGGCACATTTTTAGAATACTTTGAGCTCCATAAATCTGCTGTACTTTGATCTTTGTGGCACACATTAAGCAAAAATGAACTGCAGGCATTATCTGAATGCTATGGATACTGGGTTAACTAAAGTTTATAACTGACATTTATTGACAGACTTGTTATGGTTTAGAACTCAGTTTTGTTTATCTAAATTGGTAGTTTATTTTTGATTTTCATTTAATTTTAATTGACATTTTAGGATTTGACAATTTTTTACCTTTAGTCTGAGTACCGTATTTTCCGGTTGAAAAGTTGCTCCGGTATGTTAGTCACACGAGCCAAAAAATGCATAATGAAGAAGGAAAAAAATGTGTATTAGACGCTCTGCAGAACACGTCGCATCTGTCCGCGCTGCCGCGGGTGTGCGCCTGAGCTGCGCTGCGGCTCGTCTCCTCTAGCAGCTATCAGTGTGACAAGCACCCTATAGTCGAATTTATTCAAAATATAAGTAGCTCCGATGTATTTGTCGGTCCAAAAAAAACCACTTTTAATCAGGAAAATACGGGATTCATCTTTTTTCAGGTATTGATTTACAGGAGCTGTAGATGCAGGATGGATTGTATTACATCAAATATGACTTTTAAAAAAACATGGTTTATTGAAGGACTTGCGCTGTGCAAAGCCATTTTGTTTTTGTGTATTTGAACTGTAAAAAATATAGAATTTGGCTGTAGTTTTACTTCATGTTGCATTGTTCTTTGGTGTTTCTGTTTTGTTTTCTGTTTCTGAAACCTTCTGTTTTTTTTTTTTTATCTCATTTTACACATTTTTTTCACTGCTACTTTTACATTTCATGAACTATAATGACCCATTTGTCATTTATCTGCCACTTTATCGATTATCTTTTTTTGTCATAGGAGGATAAAGAGCTGCTATACTCTGAGAAGAATATCAATAAAACAATAGACCTTGGGAGTTTGTATGATCCCTGTTTTCTTTTGCCTCTGTTCAGCTCTATTCTGCGTCCAGGTGAGCATATTTCACTGTCACTGTCATGATCGGTAATTATTCAGCCGTACAGACATCTGTTGCATTTTCCTTATTTTTCATGACAGAATCTGTGATCGACTGCCTCAAGTTTGTGTCGAGCCATGCCCTCGGGGTAACTGTCATGGCTTTAAGTAGCTACGATCCGAAGTTGAGGGCAGCAGCGTACCATGTGCTGAGCTGTTTCTACCAACACCTGGAAGGAGCCCGCTTCAAAGAGAAGGGACAGGTCATATATCAGGAAGAGGAGCCTTTGAGTGCTGAAATGATAGTTTCTAGAAATTATTCAGGTACACTGATGAGTTTTCTTTTGTCAAACAGCTGCTGTACTTGATGGACACTGTGAAAAATGGAGTTCGACAACAGAATCAAAGGCTTTCATTTGTCTTGACCACTTACATCTCTAAAGTGGCTCAGCAGATGCTCGAACCTGGTCAGTGATTCTAAAAGCATTTATGAAATCACAACTTGACCTGTCTCATTTACTCTACAACATTTAAGTTTAATGTCTATGCTTTATTGCTTGCTCCTAATAAACTGTATATTCGACATAATCTTTCAGGTTATTTGACCTTTTCCCTCTGCTTTCTGTTTTCCTAGAGGACCACATGTATGTAGTGTTAAATAGATTTCTACTGTCACATCAGAGTCTGGATTTTAGGAGGGTTCCTGAGTTTTTTAAGCTCTTTTATGGCTTTGACTTGGAGGTGAGATATTCCAAGAAACTGCACTGTTTATTTGCTTTTTTTACTGGTTATCAGAGCTCATGTCCCTGAGTAAATACATGACTGTCTAAACACTGCTTGTGTAAACAGCATTTAACCTTCATCTGTGGTATATTTTGCTCAGGTCAGATGTTATAAGACCAATGTTTTATATGTCTGTGAAGTGGGAGTATTGATAGTCTGTTTTTTTTGTCTGCAGCACAAGTTGGAACGGGAGTGGATCCTGTCTGTACTGGAGGAAGGCATTAGTGATGGACACTGCTATGAACTGTGTGACAAACACAGAATCTTCCAGAGCCTTCTAGGCTTCTGCAGCAGCCCCCTGTGTGATGATCATGCTCAGGTATACGCTGCGGGCTTCACTGATAAAATACATGAGCAGGGAAGAGCCTTTAAACACATTGGAAAGTAATATGAAAAAACAGCAAGTTGAACAAATTTTTAAAACTTAATGAGGACAAAACGATTAATACTCTAATATGTACATCATCAGGATGTGAGTGAAAAAGTGTGACCTGCATTTATTTTAAATGTCTCTATTAGGCCCAGATTATCAGGGTGTTGTGCCGTGCTGCTTGTGTGACCAAAGCAGCCTATAACCTCACAAACAGTTGTGGACTGTTAACCTGGATAATTCAAGTGGTTGAAAAACGGTAAGCATACAATTTATGCCTATTCATATTTCAAGTTACAACAATAATATACAGTAATACAGTATACTATTATTCTCTAACAATGCATTTTTCTTGTCACTTTCAGCAAACTTGACCAGCATCTCCTAGGTGCTGTCATAGATTTACTTCATGCCCTGTGGGTTACTAATCTCGGGCAGAAGGAGCAGCAGCTGGATGAAGTCATGTCCACCTCATCTGCAGAAGATACACCTGTGAAGCCAGTCAAGTGTCTCCCTCTCCCACTCATAAGTGAATTCCTGTGTGTGGCGGCAGCTATCATTAAACACCTCAGGTAATCTATCATAACCAAAATATAAGGGCTTTCCATGGTTCAAAGCATCAGCCAACAGCACGGGTTCACTGTTTTAGTCAAAGATGTCAGAGTTTGTTTTTCTTTCCTCCTTTCAGATGGGGTGTGAGGGCGGCACAGTTCAGCCTCTTTCTGCAGACTCTCTGCTCAGTGCTGAAGCATTATGTGCGAGTTCTTGGTGTTAACAAACAGGCTGACAGGTTCACTCTTCATCCTCAGTCGTTCTCTAGTGCTGAAGCCCTTGCTCTACTGCTCTGCTGGGCCTCCCTGTCCCGGAGTGCACCACTCATTACTCAGATACAAACCTTGTGTGAAAAGCATGCAGTGAAAGAACTGGGTGAGTGCTGTTCTGTGATGCTTTAAGCATTTATTTACTTATTTAATTCTTATGCAGTATTCCAAAATGCAGTATTCTTATGCAGGATTTTTCTTACATTTTCTGCAGTCCCGAACAGTGACTCAGAATCATACACGAGTCATAAAAATATATATTGTCTCAATAGATTATCTTTGAGTCAGATGTGAGGACAAAATAAGATAAAGTCCTCATGGGATGTGAATATTTCCACTTTTGGCATGCTGGGACATAAAGGTTTGAAGAGTAATTGTCACTCAATTGTTGCAGTCCATATTTTCTGTGAGGTGTGGGACACCCAACAAATCAGTTTGACAGTTGATTTTAGAGGTGTATCAGTTGTAAACTGTAAAATCTTTTACAAAGGGCACTGACAAAACACTAGTTAAAACATGGCAGACCTACCTTGACACTAGCACATACATATAATAAGCACTTTGAAACACTGTTTGCAAATGGACTAATCCACTAAATAGTTCATCATATTGGCACAACATATTTTAGCCACATTTCTTTTTTGCTTATGGTGAATCAACTAGATAGCTGTGTCTGTTCCTGATAAATGTGTGACGATAAACATAGTTTGCCTATCTTCTTTCTTTAGTGGCAGGAAGAGACCGGGTCAGGGGTAAAGGTTCCTCCTCCCAGGTTCGCACACGAAAAGAGAACTTTTCAGAGGAACCTGAAGTGGAGAAAGAAGACCAGCGTTTGCTGACAGAGAGCAAAGTTTATCTCAGTAGCATCTTTAATCACTGGGAGCCTGTGTTCACTGAAACCCAGTCCACTCAGCCAAAAGACAAAATGGAGCCCAGTCAGTTGGCTAAGGATACTGCTCACCTGCTCACCAAGTGGTCCCTGCGGTGTTTGTTGGAGGGCTCGTATGACGAAAAGAGAACAAAAGACTTCCTGCACTGGGTTGAAAAGGCTGTGATACAACACAGGGAAATTGTTAATGTAGTGTCGGCTGACTCAGTTCTGAAAGCACATCTGCTTAGCTGCTACCATCAAGCCTTTGAAGCCCAGTCTAACTCCAGCATTTCAGCAAGACTGAATACCTTGAAGCTGTTTACCAAGATTATGATGCGTTTACTGGAAACCCAAGACCACCTCCCAGAGATCCATCAGACAGTGGTGTCAGCCTGCCTGCCAGAAGTCCCCAGTGATCAGTTTAGAATTGGTAAGAGAGACTCTGAATGAATATACTGTATGTATGAAATGAAAAAGAAAACACTTTAGCCAGAGTTTTGCATAGATAACAGACTGATTTAATGTAAAAAAAAAAATCTCAAGATAAACTTTATTATTCCTCAGGGGAAATTTGCACTACATTCAGAAACACACACATGAAGAAAACATTACATGTCATAAGAAAAGAGCACATGTCATAAGGCACATAGTTACAGAAGCCAATGGTGATTGGAACAAATGAGAATTTTAGTCTGTTCTTTCAGAAAACAGAGGGTGTGTATGATCACCCAGAATCCTCTCTGCCTTCTGAGTTGAAAATAATACTAGGTATATCATAGTTGTTTATTATTATGTCTACATTAATTCATATCAATGATACATTTATTCTGTTGGGGAAAGAAATGTAGTTCCCATTTCTCAAATGAAAACGGTAGGCAATGAAAGTACATTAAGACTTAGATGTGTATTTTTTTTAATGTAGTTCAAATATCTTTTTTTAAATAAGGTGATTTTTTTTTTAAAACAAACAATCCATTGTAAGGATGTGTTTTAATCATAAATCTGCATGCATTGCCTTAGCAGTGTGAAACAGTCCAAACTTTATTAATCCCAGTGGGAAAATGCCAGTATGGTGGTCAGTTGATGCCACCAGCAAGTACACACAGTCAAGCACGTTTTTAATGGCGGGCACACCCAGAGGATCCCTGCACAGACAGACAGAACATGTAGACTCCACACAGAAAGGCTCTATACCAACCAGGGACCACGCTCAGAACCTCTTGGCGTGAGGCACAAGTGTTAACCACTACCACCACCACGTTGCCCAGTGAACTAATGAATGAAGATGCAGCCAAATAAGCACCTTTTTTAGTGGTGTGTGTTTTTGACCTATAAATCATATTTGCATGTAGAAATGTGCACTAACGGGGTACATAAAAATAAACCCTTTCATGATCTTCACTTTTCTGTTGATGCGGTATGTGCAGGGTCAGATCATGGTGACCCACAAGTGGCACTTTGGCAGGAGGCACGTTGTTCTGGATGTACTTTGTCTAAATAGTCCTTTGTGTTTCCTCTCCAGGTGCGGGGTTGTTTCTGTCAACGCTCTATGTCCATGAGCTGTGGAGTGGAGTCAAAACAGCAGAGCTGTTCCTGTCACATGTCAACTTAGTGACCAAAGTCAAGTGGAAGAAACAGAAAGGTTCCAAATCATCGTCGTGTGACTCAGCTGTCAGAGCCATCTGTAATGACATCGCAACAAAAAGATAAATGACATCTAAAAACATGTTCACACTGTGTTCTTAGAAAGTCTAGATTACAAGAAAACTTGAATTATTTGACTTGTAGTTGCAAATTAAAACAAAAACAATTTCAGATCATTTGTAAACATGTATGGTTTTGTTTTTATAAAATGTGGATTTATAGAAATATTTCTGAATTTCGTGTTTTTTTTAGGAGATTTTGTGTGTTTATTTTTAATTGTATGCTACTGTGAGCATATTGTATGGTTTAGGGACGCAAATAATACTATGGATTAAAAAACTGTCAAAAAAAGCAAATGACATACATACTCTATTTTGTAATGTTTAGCATCAATGCCGGAGTACACAGGGTTGCTGCAAAAGGTCATGGTTACATAATGTTTTGTTTAACGGTGAAGATAGCCTTGCACTTTGAATGCACTGAAAGAAGTAGAAATCAGAATTGTTATCTTTACTCACTGTGATGAAGTGTCTTAACTATTCATTTTTGTTTTTACTGGCATTTTTATCCTTTTGAAATAATCGTTGTTTCATTTACCTTTGTTTTAATACTTTTGTTCACATCCTTACAAGACTGTGCTCATTCAGATCCAGCCTTTGGTCAAGCGTAAGATATTCTGTGCCTTCCTTTGGATCTGTGACTCCTGCAATAACAAGATCTTTGATTTAAAATTACACATGTATTGCTTTTACATAATTTGGCTTTTATGCATTATATACAGCTCAGTTATCAAAACCACTTTCCTCTGGCTCTGTAACAGACTTAAATATTACTAGCATGGTACAGTACTTACCTCGGCAAGTTTCCAAAGTGCGACATTAGATTCAAACTGAGAAAGAGGAATCCCACAAAAGCAGCCAGGCTTATCCAAAATATTATAACAATGGAGTCTGGAAACAGATAAAAATGTTATTACTATATAATACAAGGACAGAAAATTATTTAAAGCAAAATATGAAACGTATGTAGTCTTACATTTATTGTATTTAAGCTTGCTTTCATCCACAATCGGTGGATCAAGATAACCAAAATAGTATTCCCATTCATAGGCAACGGTAGTGTTTTCCATTATGTTAAATACCCAGGAACAATGAATACTGAACATCTATGAAAAAGTAGGTCTCGTACAGTCCAGAAAGCCATTGGAGAGAATCCATCCAGCCTTAGTTTATGTTCATGTTTGTCTGCTGGGCTCCAGTTGTTTTTCTCCTCAGTTCTGCCAAATATATACTGGGTGTCAACATGCAATGTGCACGTTTGACCACAGGAGTACAAGGGAAAACTTCCAGAACAACAAAACTGAAAGTAAGCATCTGGGAAACCATTAAATATAAATACACATGTGCATACATACAATAAAACATGTAATGACATACTGAGAGATTCCAGACTGAGAATCCTTAATAAACATGGATGGAATTAGCTAGAAGAAAAATAAAGGTACAAAGAAGAGAGGACTTAAGAGCTGTACATATGCACATCAGTTTGAATCTTTGGTTCGTTAGTAGGAAATTATAGGCACTTGATTGTCAAAATTATTGAACAACTTAGTCAATTTTCCTTGTTTTTTATTTTCTCGACTGTCCCATTTTTATTAACAACTATTTTGGACATTTCGTTCATATCCCTGCCTAGTTTGTTAATGTTTGTTATTGTTTTTAAAAAAAATAATTTTGCTATTTTTTTTCTTTTTGGTGTTTTTTGTTTGTTTATTTGAGGATTGTTCTTGTTCATTTTTTGTGTGTCTTATATTCTCATTCATTTCCTGGATTATTTTCTTTTATTTGTTCGGTTAATAAACGTGTGCCGAACAGACACAATGTTCCTCAAGGTTCAAACAAAACCTATTGAAGCAAAACCTATGAAATTTATGAGGACTTGTAGTGGAATCAGATTTCCATGAGTATTTTCCATATTTCTGATGTCTGTGAAGGCAACATTACGCCTTGACGTCAGACGTAGACGAACGCACGTAAATGTCTGGACCCTCTGGGTGGAACCAACCGACCAAGCTGAACGTCTCTTATCTTAGCTAGCCATGTCGTGTTATTACAGGCAGTGCTTAATTATCACCTTTCAGCGTTGTTAGTTGATAGCTAAAAAGTGCACATGGTTATGATTTGAAAGAGTAATAAAACAGATATTTGTCAGCCGTTTTCTTATAACAAGCCACCATGGATGCAGTGAACGCGTTCAACATGGAGGTAAAGTTTGTTCGCAGTTGCACCAATATGTAACTAGCTAGAGCCTCAAATGAAAGCTAGTGATAATTAGTGCCAGTTTGCATAAGTTTATGTGTATGGTGGACACAACTGCGAGCAATAAACCGAAAGAGCTATGTGTTTTTGTGTTTAGAGAATTTGAAGTGTTTCATTAAATTTCTACACTTGGGGATGAAGAGGCTAAGTTCGACGGTCACTGAGCTACATTACGTAGGCCTCGAGCCTTGCTAACACAATGCTAATGTTGGGTTGGCCTCAACCGAGCCGCGAACACGAAACGTCCTTTTACATGTTTATCCGAACAGGCTCTACGGCACACAAGCAAGTTGTTTTGCATATGTAGGTCGTGATCTTAAGCATTTATCTCCCTTTTTGTATGCGTACAATTATACCAAATAGTCTTGCTGAATAGTGACGACATTTGGATGTCGTGCATTCAATAAACATGGGTGAAGCATTTGGCCAAAACTTGCCGTCATTGTATTTTGGGGTGTGTTTGTGGTATACGCCACATCTGAGGAAGCAAAAGTTGATTTTCTTAAGTGGTCTTCCTGCAGAGTTCTGTAGAACTTAGTCCTCGTGGTTATGAAGGATTTACTGTCAATTTCGAGGTAGAGAAAAGGTAGCAAACATTTCAATTTGTAGCTAAGCAAGTTGGGTGACCACGTACTGCAATTGTGAATCCTGTTTTGTTGGAGAAAGTATACTGGGCACTAAACAATGTGTAATGGCACATTTCTATCTCTTTTTGGTGTGCAATATTCATAGTAATATCCCTAAGATAATTTCAGACATAACTAATTCTGAATACAGGTCTTTTAAGGTTCAGGCTAAAAATATAACTTTGAGGGTCGTCGCAAGCATTTCTCAACTTTGAATATATGTGTAATTGTTTATTCCACATGTTTATCTTTGATCAGCTTAACATTTGTGCTAGTATGCATGAAAGGGTGGATGTGAGAAGATTAAGGCTACGTTAATTGGTGAAATGTTCTTCTCACTTTTATTAGTGATTGCTGAGTCATGCAGCAATCCCTCTTCAGTCTTTAATATTCTACTTCGGTACGTTTTTTGTTGCAAGTACTCCTTTTTTTTTTGTCCGATTGAAACCATTTAAGCTTCATATGTTTCAGCGTATTCAGGACAAGTGTGCTATTGCTTGTAATTCTAACCTTTTTATGAATTTTGAAATATTAAGTTTTTTTTGACAATTTTTTTTCCCCACAGGAAATGAAGGGAGAACTCTAATGGAATGTGTGGTTACCATGGCAACAATAGTGCTTTGCTCTTTTGATTACTATGTCGCTGAATAGTTAATTTAACTCTCGCAGTTTTCCAGCAAGTTCAACTATTTTGACTCAGCAATCCCATGCAATCTCTTGAGAGATTGCAGATGTTCAAATTATTCCACCCCATTTATGAACTGTATCACCTCCCCCAGGTTTTGCCTGATTCACACCGCTCAAACACCAAAATGCCAAGCTTGTCTGGGACATTCCGGGGAAAGAATTTTCTTAAATCCATCTTTTGTAGTTTTTAAATGATTTTTTTTTTTAATTTATTTTTATTTTTCCCATAGGAAAAGAATGGAAAACTCAAACAGAATGCTTGTAACTGGAGTGCCCTGCACTGCTTTTGATCCTTTGATGTTCATTCCATCCACAAATGCTGTCTTGAAATTTTCAGCAAGTTCAGCTATTTTCAGTCAGCAATCCCACACAATCTCTTCAGAGATTCCAAATTTTATAGTATTGCCATTATTGTGCCCATATTGGAATTTGTTACTGCAATTGTCAACTTGTGCATTGATCAAAGTACACAAACATGCACACTTAAAACAAGTTAAAAGAAAAATGGGCTTTTTCGGCTTGGTGTTACTAAATCAAACCATCAGTAGACGGAGATGTTGTGCATTTATTTTTCAATTTGCATTTAAATACAAACACAAATGAAAAACAATAATGCCACCCCTCCAAAAGAAATCAACCTGAAAATGACAATCATCATGATGAGCCAGCATCAGATGTTTTGTGGCTTTTCATGAGTCCATCATGGTACATCTCTAATGCATTCACTGTTGACTAAATAGGAATTATTGTGTCACTTCCCCTTCCGTAATAAACAGTACACTATCCTTTCTAACATGGTTGTACACAGTTTGTATTTTTGTACAGCAGTCTGAAATCTCTTTTTATCACCCATCAGCTCTTCTCCTTGATTGACATGAAGCCTCCAATATCCAGAGCAAAGATGATGTCTGTAACAAAATCAGCTATCAAAGCTATTAAGGTAAATAACTACTGTACGAGTTTAATTGTCACATTAAAGCTGCAGTAGGCAGAAATCTGGAGTGATGAACAATGGCTTTACATAATTTCCTCCTGCAACTCTTCTCTCTGTCTTAATAATAGAGGGTATCCAGCGATAGATGCAATTTCATGCTGTTACAGAAGAAAAACAACAAAATTTTATTGGTAGGACTGCTACAGTGGATCTCAAAAGTCTACACACCGCTGTTCAAATGCCAGGTTTTTGTGAGATAAAAAGATGACGCCAAGATAAATAAATTCACAACTTTTTCCACCTTTTAATCTAACCTATAACCTCTACAGCACAATTGAAAGACAAACTGAAATCTTTCAGGGAGGTGAATTAAATATAAATAACTGAGATAATGAGGTCGCACAAGGTTGCATTCCCTCTTATAACTGGGAATGTGGCTGTGTGCGGATTTAATCAGTTACATTCAAACTCATGTTAAATTGGAGTCAGCACACACCTGTCACCATTTAAAGTGCCTTTGAATAACCCCAAATAAAGTTCAGCTGTTGTATTAGGCTTTTTCTGACATTTTTGTAGCCACATCCAGCACAAGCCATGGTCCGCAGAGAGCTTCCAAAGCATCCAAGGAATTTTATTGTTCAAAGATATCAGGTGAAGGGTACAAAAGAATTTCCAAGGAATTAAATATACCACGGAACACAGTGAAGACAGTCATCATCAAGTG
>JAQQAE010001884.1:0-23864 GCA_029823295.1 Pseudamia nigra
GGTATCACTCCTGACATGTCCTGACATTTTAATGTGTACGTGACCTGTATATGTGACACGTCACGTATACTAATACATGACGTGTCACATATACATGTCACGTACACAGTGGTACGTACTGGGCCAAATCACTCCCGGAGTGATACGGCACAGTACGTATCACTCTGCGAGGCTCCTGATTACCGTAGTGCTCCTACAAGTGGTGCGGCCAAGTTGTACCGTACTAAAACATTTTGACAGATTTTTGAGCGCCGTGTACCACATATGGTAAAATCGGTTCGAGGTCAGTAAGCACGAACCAGAATAAAATCCATGCATAAGGCGCGCCGCACCATAAGGCGCACTGTCGATTTTTGAGAAAAATTAAGGATTTATATGTGCCTTATGATGCGGAAAATATGGTATTATATTATTCATTGTGTAAAATATGTATCTTAATAGTAACTAAATCTGTCTATAAATAGTGGATTAAAAATAGAATAAATATAATAGAGGACCTGGGTAAAAACATGTTTTCCACCACTGCTGCAGCAAGTTGCATTTAGTGCTCTCAGTCCCTTCCAGAGAGATTTCATTCTCACTGTGTTTTTCTTTAATCCACGGGGTTTCCTGCAGTGGCCCAGTCAGGACAGCGTGATAGAGTTATGATGGTGAGGGGGGCTCCAGTTTGCACGTGTTTTGGGAGTTGCTGTTCCTGTCCATCCAAAATGCTTCTTTCCAAAGCATGAAGCTGCTACAGTCATAGATCATGCTTTTGAATGTATCAGCAAAGCACCTGGGGTTGTTTCTGCAGCACAGCACGGTGGATTTATATCTGCCGATCTGCATTCTTTACATGCTTACTGGTATTCTGGTTCTAAGATCCATGATGCTGGTGCACATGTAAACTGACTGTGTCATGCACAGCACTCCAGATCTCATCTCTGTTTTGTGTGATTTTTTGATTACATAACACGCTACAACCACATTCATTACTTCATTTCTGTGAGCTGTCATTATCATTCCATCTTATGTTTTGTTGTAAAATCTCCCATTTCAGTTCTTTTAACTTTCCTTTACACTCATGCTATGCATTTGTGTCTTCATCTGTGTGTGTGTGTGTTCATCCATCAGTATGCAGATGGGAGATATTGGGTGTACTCTCCGATTCTTGGCCGTCGTAAGCTAAACTCTAGCTCAAGTTATAATGTAAGTCTTCACTCAGTCTGTCATTCATCCTGCTACCAGGTGTTCACAAGTAAAATCACTTTGCTGGTAACTGTTTTATTATCTCAGCAGCTATGGATGCTCATAAAAAAGCCCGAAACTTTTCATAAGACTTATTTAGACGTCAATGCTGGATAAAGTGCTTTAAGTATGAAAATTGTGGCTTATTTTTGCATTTTAAATGACTCTGTTTCTGTATGTAAAACGTTACCAGTAAAGAGTAACATAAAAGAGCTGCTCTGCATCTCCAGTTAGTCTAGGGTAGCTTGTATTTGTGAATGACTCAGACATCTGGTCCGTAGCAGATGACCTGGTTAATCTTGTCAGTGCTTGGTTGGAATGAAAACATCCAAACAGAGCTGTTTATTAAAGTTGCACTTGCTGCATTTATTGTACATTTGGCAAATTTCCATTTTTTTGGTGTCTTCAACAACTACAACTTACGACCTACAACAGGTAGTAAGTTTTATTGAGCTAGAAATGTTTCCAGAATAACAACACTGATTATTTTTAATTTAGGCATCTTGTCACAAGGTCACATGTACTTCTACTTGGAATATTTGGATTTCTAGTCCAAATATTATCTTACACCACCAGAACGTGTAGATTTGCAGTTTTTCTCTCATATCTCCGCAGCATAAATTGCAGCTTTAAACTACACAGTGTCTGTGGAAACTCATTTTGACCTCGTCACTCCCAACTCATCTTTCATTTCTCCTCTTGTTCCTCTTTCGCTGCCCTCTGCTGGCCGACGCTCACAGCAGCAGACTCCAGAGGATCGGAGCTGGGTGTACTCTCCTCTGCACTACGGCTCAGAGTCCAGAAGAGGCTCAGACGGGGAGAGCGAGACAGTAAGTGTGCATTTCATTCATGATTTATCCTCAGCCCACATAACAGAAACGAGCATCTCCTCTCTATTCATCTTATTTTTTGTTTCTCCCTCTGCTCCGTCAGTAACTCATGGTGGAGACAGCAGTGACAGGTGGAGCCAGAGGCGGTCTCCATATGAAGACGCTGTGAGGTTTTGCAAAACCACTAGAGCACTATGAAGATTTAATGAATGCTGTTTAATGTCAGTTGTCCGGGCTGCATGCAGAAGCTTGCTTTGCCAACTGTGACAGAGACTAAAGGAATATTTGACTGCATTTAAGAGTACAAAAAAATACTCAAACATAGTGTCCAAGCAAACAATAATTCAGATATTATGCAAAGAATCAAAAGCATAAAAAATCTGACATTATGCAGTTAAATAAACACAGGTGATCATGTTAATTTGTTTGGCCCTTTGGCAAAGTATTATTTAGAGACTTAATTGTTCATGAGTTGCACTGCACTGTGCCAGCTTTGGCTATGCAATATGAGAAATGTTTTACTGATTCCTCTGACTCATGCACAAAATCTAATTCATGCATTTACGTTCTGTCATAGGGGCATACTGAAGCTGTGTATTATGGATTTTTAGCACTTTATGTGGCCGAGGTCTTTTGGAATTGTTTATATTTCATTACGTTGTCATGTGTTTGTTGGAGCACACACTCTGTTGCACACAGTTACTGCTTTGTGTGCTTTGTACGCACAGTTTTCCCTTTTTCCAGTGGTGTACGTCGGTCCAACTTTGAAAAAATTTCTGACATTGAATGGTTGTGTTTGATATGCCTTATTGACTGTGGCTTCTTCTGGTCACATGTAATCATTTAAAATATATTTTCAGAGATTAAATTACATAGCAGCCAAGCACCTATATTTAAACAAAGAGAAAAAAGAATCCAAATGATCTTTATAAATGTAAATGTGTGCATGCATGTTAGGGACTGTATGTACCCATTTGTCTCCGCGTGCATGTTGTTGCATGCATACAATGTGACTGAGCAACATGTAATCTGTTTTGTTTTGTCTATTTGTCAAATTGTCAGAAGGTTTAAATTTCACTGGTTGTTACAGTCTATCACCAGCTGTATGCATGCTGGGTGTTTATGGAGAAAAATTGATATGTCAGGCAACTTAATCAGTTAATTTACAGATTAATAGAGTTTTTTTAATATAAAAGTGAGTTAATCTGAAATAACAGGGTAGAGCCTCCAAAGAGTAAAATATAGACTACTCCTGAAACAGGCAATATCTTCTTTCTTCTGTACATGGTGATGCAATACCACTGACTCCCTGACTGTTGATAAGCACTGCTGTAACATTATTATGTATTATTTAAGTCTGCTGATGTTACCCTGCCTGTTTGCAGGCAACAGTGTTTGTAGCTTATCACTGTGGTAAACAAAATAAAGGTTATATTGTGTAAAAAAATCAACAAACTGTTGTATTTTAGTCTTTTCTTAAATGTCAACCTTGCATGCTGGCTTTAAAGAATTTAGTACCTCCGCCGAGGAGGTTCTGATTTAGTCAGCATTAGTTTATTTATTTATCTGTTTGTCCCCAATATACTGTAACTCAAAAAGTTATGGATGGATTTGGATGTAATTTTCGGGATAGGTCACAAATGGCACAAGGACCAACGAATTAGATTCTGGAAGTAATCTGGATCATTGTCTGGATCCAGAAGATTTTTTTTTTATTTTTCACTGTTGTGAGATAGGGCAAAATTCAACATTTGTCTTTGAAACACCACAAATAACACCCAGAAAATTTAGCCAAAAAACACAGGATAACACCATAATAGATTCTATCAAGCCACAAAGCTTGATCCAGATATAGATAATACTCCGGATATATACATGTCTATAGCTTTATTTGCTACCTTACACCAAACTGTAATGGAATGTCTTCTGATTCAGTAATGTGCCCACGGATTTGATAACTACTGAACGAGTCATGTATGTGATTCCAAATGCTAATGGTAAGTTTTGACGGTCAAAGAATCCAAAAATGAGATTCAAATAAATTTAAGAATATTACTTTTAGTGCAATAACATTATGGGAGAAATAAGCAAAGTTCAAATGATAATGGTAGGTTTTCTCTAGGAAGAGAAACTGCGCTCTGAGTACTTCTTGATTACAGCAATAAGCCACTAGATGGCACCACAAGGTCTCAGAAGGTGTTTTTCTCCATTGTGACACATCTTTATTGGAATCTCAAACAGCTTTTTGGCTAACTAGAAAGTCCCCGACTCTTATTAGTTGCACTGTAAAACTGACATCCAGTATATGAACTGACTGTAGGACATAAATAACTTTATAGTGTAGCTGATGGACCATAAAAGGAGGGCTCATGTTAAAAGCCTTTATAAATCACCCCACATCACAAACAGACATAATGCTATGAAATCCTGATAGTATTACTGTGGATACTTTTTTCCTAACAGGCTATTCTGCTAAAAAATAAACAGGAATCAAACAGACAAGGATCAATACAGCCTCAGTGAAAACACCGCACAGGGATTGTCCTTGGCTTTCTGCTCTACCACAGGTGCTTTCTCACTCTCACATGTGCAGAAAAGAGAGGACAAATTAGTACAATTAAGAACAATCAAGAGACATTGTGTGACAGTGGAGTGGGAAGTGTTTTCATGGGACTCCTTGTAGCATGTGTGTGTGTGTACATGGCTCAAGATGCGAAAGTCACTCAGGGTGACAACTCACCCATGTCGTGCAATGATGGAATGTGTGATGGACAAGGATCAGTGATCACCTACCAAACTGTTGTTTTCTTTTTTCCTTCTACTCTTAGGACACACATGCTCACACTTGTAATGGTTTTCTCCAGTTTCTTAAATTTTCCTTACATTGTCTGTCCAATGTTGCACTTGGCTGCATGTGGAGCAAAAGCCCGATATAAAATTGATTAGTATATTTGCCATAGAGCACCATGCACTTGCTAAAAAAAAACTGCTAAAAACGCTTCAGTTAACTAGAAAATACTCAGACAGCGCAGACCTCCAACAAGGCAGCTCAATTTCTCAGTGCAATAACATTATGGGGTTATAATACAATACGGTATTCTTAAATTTATTTGACCCTCATTATTGGATTCTTTGCCCATAAAAATTACCATTAGCATTTGGAATCACATGCATATCATTATTGGTTCAATAGTTAATCACGAAAAATAATAGTTCTATAATGGTGGTTTTCTTCTGGATCTAGCTCTTTAAATGCTGAAGATATGTCATATTTGTGGGAATATTACTGAATCACCAGACTTTCCACAATTTAGTGTCAGTTGCATGTCTATAATTTTATGTGCTACCTTACAGTAGCTAGTTTTCCTCAACCCCTGTAAGTATGCAATTCAATTCAGTTCATTTCAGTTCAGCTATATTTGTATAATCTTCTTCTTCTTTTCCTTTGGGCTGTTCCCTCCAGGGGTCGCCACAGCGAATCATCTGCCTCCATCTCACTCTATCCTCTGCATCTTCTGCAATGCCAATCATAATCCAAGATTATCTCTAGGTGCTTCACAGTTCAAGGCCCAAACCTCAAGCATTCTGGATCACTATATCCAGAATATTGCCCGTATCCGGATCAAACTTTGTGGTTTGATAAAGTCTATTATGGTGTTATCCTATTTTTTGTCAAACTTTTCTGGGTGTTATTTGTGGTGTTTCAAGGACAAATGTTGAATTTTGCCCTGTCTCACGTTGGTGAAGATTCCTTTAAAACTCTACTGAATCCAGATGATCCAGATCACATCCAGAATCTACTCCATTGTGCCATTTCTGATCTATCCTAAAAATTTCATCCAAATCCATTTGTAACATACTGAGATATATTGTGAACGAATAAACAGATAAATAAATAAACTAACAGACAAAAACATAACCTCCTTGGCAGAAGTAACAACAGCTCAGCAGCAGATTTCCATTTTCCTTCATTCTGATTCTTAAAATAGTCCCAATAAATTCCCTATATTCACTACAAATAAGTGACTCCTGTTTAGGTTATGTTGCCCCACTGTTTCTGGAAACTGTTTTTCAAAGCTATTTTTATAGAATATTTCTCATCCAATTAGGTTTGTGGCTGTGAGCCAGAGTCAGACTGGAGAAATAAATAATAGTAAGTTGAGAGACGCATTAACGCATTGTTGTTTTTTATGAGGGCCATTAAAAGAACATAAAATATTGCCTGCCTTATTTGGCTGCTAAAGGAAAACTAAAACATCTTGGTGGCACCAGTGCTACCAGGCTCTGTCCATGTGGAGTTAAGAATATTCTCCTCTTGAGGCTCATTATGTTTCCTCCAAACTCATGCTTGGGTCACTTTTAAGTTTTCTCAATCTTCCTCAAATTGTCTATTTCCACTTTTTCCTTTTGCTTTCTGTTCAGGGCATGGTGGAATGGGCATCACCTGGGACAAAATGCCATTATTGAAATGGCTTTAATAGCTGAACATTAAATAGGAATGCAGTAAATAATGAATAATATTTCAAAAGATTTCAGAATCGGAACCTAAAGAAAAATCTGTACCTGGGGTGAAATGGGCCGTCACAAAGCTGGTCTTTCATCTGCAGGAAATATAAACAAATGTCTTTGTTCTTCCAAAGAAGAGAGGGCCGAAAGCCACAACAAACAGGGACACTATGCAGGGTGTGTGTGTGTGTGTATGTGTGTGTGTGAAGAGAAGAGAGAGAGGAGAAAGAGAGAGAGATCAAAGCAGAGGTATGTTTTTGAATCTGAGTGGGAGGTGAAGCCTCACCTACCCAGAATGCCTTGCCTTGCTTCTTACAGCCTACTCAGGTTTTCGGAGCATCTCTTTGCTGTGAACATATTATCATACTCATCTTGAGCTCATTCTAATCTTGAAATGGTGACTGGGGGAAAATCTGTGCTACACATCATGCATCTCCTACACACAGTTCAACACTCAAAGTAAGAGAAGTAAAGAAAACAGCAGCCGAGTGTCAGTACACAGGATTATTAGCTGCTTGGATCTGAGCTCATCCCCCTTTGCTCAGTCTTGTGAAGGGATCGAAGCATCTCTTTTTAACGCAGTGTGAGAAGCTGCAAACAGATGTCTGTCTGTCCACACAGAGAGAATGTCATGCCCTCTCACACACAGATGAAAAGCCGTGAAAGTCTCTGGGTTGCGTTGTCAGTGTCTTAAGGCAGTGTTTATCTTTGGCAGGCTGAAGAAAACAAAGCCATTGATTTCTAATCCTAATCCCCCTCCACGGTTTCTCTCCTATTGATCATCTATCCATCTGTAATGAGATGGAGAAATAGAGGGATGGAGGGCTGATGAAGGACAAAACTTTCTCTGCCGGTGTGCTGCTGTCTTACCCATCTCTTTTCAATCTGTCTCTCTCGCTCATGGGGTTTTCACTCACTTGACATTCCTAATAGTGGAATAGAAAATAAATGCAGCGCGGTACTTCTGTAGAGCTTTATCAAACCTGGAGGCTTGCAGAGCTGTAGAGGTTCTGCAGTCTAAGCCTTAATATTGAAATTGGATGACACGGATGATTGCGCTGAACACACAGACACACATGAATCATACACACTGAGGGTGGTTTGAGTTTCAATCCAAACACTAGTAATGATATTTCTGTCTGTGTGTGTCTCAGAGCCTGTGATATTCTCTGTTAATGACCTGTTTCCCCTCAACACTGCTTCTACAGAATCAATCCCTCATCCAGCTGATCTCAAAACAAATATTACTGAAGCTGTGGACTCTGTTAGTCACCCCCCCCCCACACACACACACACACACTATGTTTATGACTACATGTTTGTGTTTCTAAGAATGTGGATGATACAGATACTTAAAAAAAATTGTACAACTGACCAATAATGCCTTACAAAAAGGTTTCTAATTAGGTTGAGGACGCTTTGCAAATCTTACATGCACACATATAAAGATGTTAAGTACCATGCATCAGTTTGGGCTAATTATTTGGCAAGATCTCAAAATCTCAAGTTGCTTCATTTATCTTGTCCATTTATCTGTCAGTATGTTAACCAGTTTACCAAAGAGTTCATTAAAATACAGACTTTGGTTACTAGAATGCATACATTTGCACTACTGTAAATAATGTATGTCTGGAGATGATCATTGCACATTGCCAATCAATCTAATTACCCTACTGTGCATAGTGTATCACTATTCTTATGGTAAATAGTCATGGCCTGTTGAAACAGACAATGGAAATTCATGTACAAACATTGATATTATATTACAGAAATTGCATTTTGTTTTCCCTGTAGTTTTTGTTTTTTTGCCCCCCCCTTCTTTCTCTCTCTGTCCTTCATGCAAGTCTCTCTGGCTCAGGAGTTAGATGTTTTTGTAATGAGGTTGCTGGTTGTGGTATCTCTACTCTTTTTTGTGGTCCTCTCCTCTGTCCACTAACCCCCCACCGGTCGAGGCACATGTCCTCCTACCCAGAGCTTTTGTTTTTTCCTCCCCCGCCCTAGGGTTGCTCTCCATATAGTCTTTGAGTGCCTAAAGATAATCTTGGATTATGATTGGTGCAATACAAATACAACCGACTTGAACTTAATTTGCATATTGCACTTTAAAGACTACTGTTTGCATGTCAGATTGGATGCCAAACTTATTTCATTTCATTGTAAGAGTATTGTACTTTTTTCAGTGACAGTAAAGTTGAATCTAATCTAATCTAAACTAAATTAATCTAATAATTTAGTGGACGAACCTTTCAATTTCATAAGCCAAATGGAAGATTATGAGTTTTAAGACATACTGATAGTGGTTAATATATATGTAATTCTCTCCGCTGAAAATGGAAAAAATGCTAGCTGGCTGAGAAAACAAAGAAAATGAAGTAACTATGCTGCTGACCATAAAGTTGGAATATTTTTTTACCTCTTCTAATAAAATGATTGTGACAATGCAAGCTCCTCAAAACTTTATTAATCAATCTCTTCCAAAGGTGATTACTGATGTGTATAAATATGAATACAAACAGGAGCATGTCTGAAAACAAATTATTCCAACTTTATGGGCAACAGTGTAAATATGAGGTTTAACAATACAGCTTCACAATTTTACAAGCAAAAGGTTGTATATGTTGTAAACTTTTGCAAATGGAGGATAAAATGCAGATGCCTCTGCAACAGAATCCCACAGGTAACTGGAAGTGGAAATCAAAGCATGAGGATGAACATGAGTTCAGAGGAAAAGCAAAAATTGCCACTACATCGTTTTAATTAATTTACTACATCTAGGGCTGGGCAATTAATCAAAATATTAGCAAAAATGCAAGTTCAATATCCAAAATGAAGATATTACAAAGTGTGACAGAATGTCATTATGAAGCATTTAACATCATTGAACATCCATCCCTAACTTCTCAGCTGTAACCACGTAAAGACAAATTGAGGGGTAGAAGGAGATAAGCCTGTTGTTGTGTTTGAAAATCCCGAGATGGTTTTTGTATTGTTTGTGCTCAGACTTGTAGGATTAATGTTAAGCACAGTGGTATTCCCTTTGGGACATGGCTACACAATGAGTCTGATGTGGGGGGCCCGCTGGCCACACCCCACTCTCTGTAATTGTCACCTCCTAGGACATGGTGGACTCACAAGTGACAAACACGTAAAGAAACAAGATGATGATTGAAACAGAAGTGGAACCCTGAGGAGCCTTGACTCAAATGACAACAAGTGTGGTCTTACAGAACAGTGCTTTGCTTGCAGAACTTGATAGAAAATTGGATGATTTTTGGATTTATAATGCATGCCACTGCAAAAATGGCACCCTGGGGATGTTTTGTCCCTAAGTGTGTGATAATGGCTGCAGCAGAAGTCATTAATAGCAGGCTAATGTGTGTCAGATGCTACCTGTCCAGCAGCAGCAGCAGGGGAGAGCGAGCCAGGACACGAGTGACTGACCAGCATAATGAGAGGGACATGGCCTGCCAACTTGGGCAGCTGCCTCTCGAGAGGGACTGAGTGGTGTGTGTGTATGTGTAGGTGTGTGTGCTTATGCCTCCTTTCCTCTGCTCTGTCTGTGCATGTGTGTGTTCTTCTGTCCTATTTGCAATGCATTTCTCATCAGCATCACCTAAACACAACTAGGCAAGTTCTTGCACTGACAGTCGCACACACAGACAGCCTCATCAGTTTTAGCGTGGGAATGCCTGTGGCACTGTGTCAGTCACTGAGGTGATGCCTTTAATCCTGAAACAAATCTAGACATTGTGTTGTGCATCTCCGGCTGTGTGTGAGTGAGCGTGCCTGTGTATAAAGCTCAATCTCACACCCATTAGATTACGGCCGGCCGCGCAGCAAAGACACCCCACTGCCACTCCCACAAGGAAGACCGGGCAGGATTAGCCAGCTCTATACCCGCCCTAATCTGGAGACAAAAACCCACAATCACCCCCCACTGAGACTCAGAGACAGAAATATTCAATTTGATCTGCCCCGCACAATATAACAAGAGTGTCTTTTAGGGTTAAAATTACTACTGCTCAGGCTCGCATGAGTCAATGTGGATTCAGCACTAAACTGTGTCCTTTTCATCTCCATAATTGATTCTTTTATCACAATTCAGAACATCCACAGGCAGCCTCAACAGAGGTGATGGAAATGGAAATGCTTTATTATTTTTGACACTGCATATCAGTTCTGCATCTATCACAAGTCTAAATATATAAAACTGTGCTGTTGTCTCCAGAAGGAACTGCAAATGAGGGAATGGGTGAGAGAACACCTTACTATGATGCAATCAACTAATGAAATATGTTCCCACTTCTCAAATTCACCAGAATGTGTGCATATTTGAATGTCATGTGTTCCCTTTCACCAAACACAGGCCAAACTGAGTTACTTATCAGTTACTTATCAGTTATTTTCTATAAGCACTGCTGCCTTCCTCTCATTTTCCGTTAAGGACTTAGTTTGTATACATCATCACAAAAGGCTACCTACTAAATGTGGTGTGTCTCATTATTTGACAGAAGCAGCCTGTTTCATTGCTCCAAGCCAAACCAAGTCCTTCCCTCCGTCTCTCTGGTTCTTTTTCTCAGAGGCATCTGCCTCATTAACCACCATCAGCATTTTGTTTGCTGTGTGTGATTTGAATGTATTGGGAGAGAGGCAGGGGGTGGGTTGAGTGTCAGTGTGTCTGTGTGAGTGTGTGTACTTGTGTGTATGAAGGCAGCTCTCATTAGGCTGGAAAACATTGACATTTTTGCCAGAATCCAGATCATATATTTCTTTCCTTTATGTATCAAAGACTTTCTCCAATCAGCTCCCTGGCGTGTGTGTGTGTGTCTGTGCGTGCGTAGACATGTTATGTTTATGCAAGTATAGCATTGGGAGACAGATGTTTGCTGATTCGACAAGTCCACGCTGCAAACTCAGCCCAATTTAACTGACAAAAAACATGATGCCACACAGACGTTCATGGTGACAACCCACTCTTAATTTTCTTTCCTTTTAATTCAACTTCTTTCCCTTTTCAGTTTTCTCTCTTTCTTCCGTTTTTTCTGTCTGTCCTCTTGTTCACACATACAAACCTAAGTGTGTGGGAGATTACACCAGCAGCATTTTAGCTGGGTGTTCATCTAGAGTTGTTTTTCTTGTTACAGACGCCTCTGACTAAGTCTCAAGTTTCGCAGAGAAAACAGTCGACTGCCAAACTCAGAAATGATAAACACAAAGTGCTTAAGGCTTAAGTTTATACCCTGTCTACATTTCGGTATATACTGTACATTAAATACATCAAGATGCAAAAGTTATGCTCAAACCAGATTAAAACCTGAATACATGGATAGGTTTTGGCATTTATTGTAATGCAATATGACAATCATTACAATTTCTCCTCAATGTTTCTATTTTACAATGTACAAACTAGATAAAAAAAGACCATAAATAAACAAAATTCTCCATGGAGCTAATTCTTAGCATCAAACAAGTGACATATACATTTGATACAGATGGACAACATTCTAATCTATCTCTCTAATCCAACAGAAACAAGAATTCATCAAAAATAAAAAAAACTGAACACTAAAAAAATGAGCAAATCTTACAGTTTGTTAGTATTATCCTCTGGTGAAAGTCCTAATACATTCTGTCCGGCTTCTCCCACGCTTTCTGGGAACTTTGCATATTAAGATTTTTTAAAGATAGTTGATGCCTTGACAAGGGGGATTTAAGGTTGTCTCCATTCACACTATGTACATGACACACACACTCGTAAAGACACACAAGCAAACACAAAACGTTTCTTTTTCAAGTCAAGCCCAAAGCAGCAAAAGAAAAGGTTGGAAGCCATTCTGCTTATGCACAGCTTTATACGCCAGCTTTCACAAAACAGATAATAAAATAATGGAAATAGAAACTGGATAAGAAGATGAGGCTTCAGCCTAAATTCTCAGTAGCTTAATGCTATCTGTGGCCACGTCCAGATCATTGTTCTAGAAAACTCCACAGGATGAAGTTCACAAAAGTGCTGCTTTTCTTTTTCTTCGTTGCTCCTTGTTTTCCACTTTTGAAAAGTCCCTCTAAAGTGCATGGATGAGGTAAATGAAATTCTTCTTTAAACGAGTTTGTATCTGGCTCAGACTGGAACCATTGTGTGTTGCATGTGCTGCATTTGGGACAGCATTTCTTGCTGCACACTGGCAAGCAGTATGTCCTGGTGTGTCGGTGTGATTATTCCAAGTCTGTCCATCTCCCTGTGGAAACAGAAAAATACAGATGTTCAAACCCACCTAGCTTCAACACAGTATTATTAGACCCAACTGAGATTTATTTTCATTTATTATTATTTTTTTAATAAAACTACAAAAAGTTGAGTCCAAATAACATCCATATTTGCTTGTACATATGCATGAGGAACAAACTCTACTCAATTGAGCCGTTGAACCAACAAGCAAAAGATTAACAAAGAGCTTTAGAATTCATTCTGTTTTTTGGGAAGTGTTGAATTACACTGATCAGCCATAACATTATGACCACTGACAAGCGAAGAGGTAATAATATAAATTATCTTATTATAGTGGCACCTGTGAGTGGGTAGGATAAGATGTTGCAAGTCAACATTTACTGTAGTCCTTGAAGTTGATGTATTTGAAACCAAAAACTGGGTAGCGTAAGAATGCAAACAACCTAGACAAGGACCGAATTGTGATGTCAAGACGACTGGGTCAAAGCACCGCAAAACTGAGGGTCTTGTTCCGTGGTCCTGGTCCAGCAGTGGACAGAACCCAATGAGGAAAGGACAACTGGATCTCAGTCCAGCAGTGTATCTAGGAGAACAAAACATTACTACCACATAATGTTGCGTAGGTTCCCCTTTTGATGTCAGAACAGCTCTAACCCATGACATGAGCGCTACCCGACCTCTGAAAGCTGCTGTAATAACTGACAGTACATTACACATTAGACATTATAGTGGCACCTACTTCAAATCCTGTAAGCTGTGATCTTGGGCCTTCATGAATCTAACCTGTTTTTATAATACACTTCATAAATACTCAATTGGATTAAAATCCATTTGTTCATCCCTAGACAATCCCTAGACTTTTTGTTGGGGTACTATCCACTGCAGACTACACACCCAACAACACCCTATTGTTTGGAGATGCAATGACCCATTTGTGTACCATCACGATTTGGTCCTTTGTTTTGGTCAGAGTTCCTCACATCCTTACTTGGTTTGGACAATTTGCTGCTTTCAGTGCAACAACTTCAATGGCTAAATCTTCACTGGCTGCCTAATACATATAATATTAGTGGTCATAATGTTATGGCTGATTGGGGTATTTATGCTTGTGTACAATAGAACTTATTATTGAGGAAGTAAAAACACACACAAAACATTTTGCTGTGTAAACAAGACACCATATGGCTGAACAATGCTCTGTGGCACCTCCATAACAAGAACATGCAGTTGCACAGTCATTCTATAATAGTACATTTCATAGACAGATTCTGACCCCAGCCAAAGGTTTTAATATTAGCCATCAGTTGAGTGGTCACTGCACATTTAGATGAATTTAATTACTGAAATATATCATTTGGGGGAGACTGGAAGTATGATACTGTAGCTAAAGTTGAATTATTCCAATTTCAGCCATTGATGAAACCAGCCTAATGTTTGGTCTTATGCATCTCTATTCAGAGAACATTCTGATACTGTCTATCATCGTCAGTCTCGTAATTCAGCAGAGCAGATTTGTCAGCTGTGATGAGTAGTGACATGTTTGGTGAGTCACTGCTAAGTTTGGTTTTGATGATGTATAGATTAAAAGAGACAATAGAGACTCTGTGCTACATGACATGTACTGATGTAAAATAGTTCAACACCTGAATCTGTTACTCCTGTTAAACTTGTCTAATTCTAGAATGCGGGGGTCCTAACAGAGGTCACCTGAGTTTAAGGGTAATGAGTCACTACTGCAGGACTTAATTCAAACAGAATAGCCTCTGCTCTTTTTTGAAGACCCCAGGGCCATGGCGTGTTGACACCTGAAAATTCTAATCTTTCGCCTCTCGTTAGAATAGTTCCGGGGCTAAGACAGAATGTTCGAAGTAGCATTATTAAACCTGTCCTACAAATACAAAACACCAGCAAAAGTGATGATGATTAAGTTAATGTTAAGGTTAATCTGATCAACATACAGTATTAACTAAGGCTCTTCTCAATGACTGTGACAACCAAAGTCCAGTGTTTCCTTAGTCACAGCCCCATATCAGAAAAGTTCACACAGTACAGAAAATGCAAATTAAAAATAACACATTGCCTTTTTTAATCACGTTATGGACCCAAAAGTGAGGAATTTTTGTCTATTTTCAAATAAAAAGATGACTAAACAAAATGTGAACTATGGTGTGTTATGTACTGTCTGAACTTTGTCTGATTTGGATTCATATCCTCCCCCTCTTAAAATAATTTACAAAAATGATTTTTTTTGCCTAAATCATCTCCTCATGATGCTGGCCACCTATGGTAAAATTGCCTACATCCTCAGTTAAACAGTTCGTGCCATTCTACCCCTTTAGTATAAGAGTGTGACTTAGGCAGGTTCAGTTTTTTGTGTTTCCTGAAAAATCTGAAAAAAACAGCAATTATTTTAAGAGGGTGACGATATGTATGTTTCAGGCCATCATGGGGTAAGAAGCGCACAGAGAATGCGCCACAGTAAACTTACTGGTGTGTGAGAACCAGTAGGCTGTCAATACTGGTGTATCCTGCTGCTGCCAGTGTGTCTCTGTACCTCTCCAACCCGATGGACTGCAGCCACTCACACACTGACCATTCAGGCACACAAACCTCTGGTACGATTGACACACACACCTCTGAACCAACCCCTGACTCCATCATGGTGGCTGTGGGTCTGCACGTGCACACAGAGACAGAGACGTTGGTAGCCACGTATGAAAATAGAAATGTGAAATCATATCTGGGTGAATAAGTGCTCTGCATGGTGCTACGTATAATGTGGTGTTATAATGGAAGAAGTAGGTGTAGGTGTGATACATGTATTTGTCTCTGTGTAGATGTCTGTGGTTCTGTTTTAAATGTTCCATGTGTTTGTACCTTTCGCCTCCTGTTCGGCGCAGAGTCCCAGGGTTGCGGATGAGTTTATCCAGCATGTTGAGTATTTGGCTGAAGGTGGGTCTCTCTGCCCGCTCCCTCTCCCAGCAGTCCAACATAAGCTGATGCAGAACAACAGGACAGTCCATTGGAGCAGGCAGGCGGTAGCCCTCTTCTATTGCTTTAATAACCTGCAAAGGGACAGATAGAGGTTTAATATTTTCATCAGGTAAATGTTCCTAAATCCTGGGTTGAGTTCTTACAAAACAAATGAAGACTGTGCGTAGTTCAGGCGGGTGCAGAAGTCTGCTCTCAAGCCTAATTTTCTGTCCAATTACTGTAATCCTTGCCTTACACGGCAAAATCAGCTGTGCCTTTAAATCCTGGCTGAGTCCATTCATTCCGCTATGCTGTTGCACTCACGCGACCATTGCTTCTCAGTAAATCCAAAGAATAATCTCCTCCACCTCCCCAACCTCCTCCTGAATTAAGTTGAATAAATGACAGTAATTTAATTCAAAAACATATTTCTTCTATACTGTACTTTTGTCATACAAACTCATGACACCAGGCTCTGCTAGGGGGAGGGTTGAGATCTCAGGGGCCATCTGTGTCAAGCTTGCTCAGATTGTTCCAGAACATCTCCTGAGCAGAGTCATTGCCAAAATATAAATGCATAAGCTCTGTTAAACCTATTCAAATCAGAGGAGCGCGTCCTGCCTGAACTGAGTCTAATGAGAGTCAGCCATGTTAGTATGCAACTCCTGTCTTTGGATTAGGAAAGGAACAAATATTGACCGGTCGTTGATTGTCTGGCTGAAAGGGCAGAGTTTCCCTTTACCATCCTGGAGCTCTGGAAAACATTAACAGACCACTCCAGATCTCAATCACATTCAAAACCTGCGACGTGATCAAGAGTAAGATGGAAGTGTACAAGCCATCAAACAAAGCAGAGCTGCTTACATTTTGCACCAGGACTGGCAAACATCCAACAACAGGAAGTTACACCAATGGAGACGATGCCAAAACAGGCAGCCAGTGATTGCAAATCAGGGTCATTCCTCCACAGACAGATTTATGAACTCTGCCTAAGTTCAAACTTTAATCCTGTCTTCATCACTATGAACTTGAGTTCTTTGCATTATTCAAGGAGTGAGACTACGTTTTAGGTATTCTGTCATTTTTACAAATAAATGCTCTACAAGGAAATAATTTTATTTTGAATGTGAAGGAAAGTTGTAAGATATTTGACTAAAAATGCTCAGTTTTAAACACATAAGCAGGAAAACCAGTGGGCTCTTTTTTTAGAACTAAGTAGGAGTACGGTTACACTTAAACTACATAGTCATAGTACGCCGTAAGAAGTTAGTGGCTACTAATTACAATAAATGCTCTTTAGAATGGAAATGATGAAAAACACAGCTAACAATCTACACCACTACCAATTACCCTCCACAAAAGGAAGCAAAAGCCTTTTTTTCCAAAGATTTATTACTTTTTTGTTGTTTTCCAAGATCTTCCCAACTCTGTCTCACCGCCGTCTGCAATTTATTTAAACGTTTTGCAGCTGTCGGCAGCTTCTCTAAATTCTTTGTGTGGTACTTTCTTGGACTACTGTACCCCAGAATAAACATGAGGATGTCTAGAGTACAGCTCATCAGGAGAGTCATCTCATGAGTGCTGCAGATGAAGTCAATCATGTTTGAAAATTTCCATATGCCAGACTGGCTCTTTGACCCGCTCAAACTTAACCAGCTTTGATGGAAAAGTGATTGCAAATTTGCTCTGAAATAGGATTTTTGTCTCAGATCTCAGAAACTGTTTAGAGTGACTGAATTATCCCTAAATTTATACAGTGTACACATAGCTGAAGGATAGCAATTTCTATTGCTTTTATGATGTAGCAACATTTATCTTCAGTCAAATGTCCTGTGACTGGTGAACAGTCATCTGGCTACTACTGTTACTGCTTAAAATGCAAATTTTGCAGTTTTTGAAATGGAGCAGAGGTCATTTACACAGGGTCAGAATTTTGTATGTCATACAGAGGACAACTGTTTGCAAGAGCATGCTGGTTCATTTTCCTCTAAAAGACCTTTCCTAAAATATCCAAGAGAACTGCCTTTATTGTTTTTTTCCTCTTTAAACTGGGTTAATTTAAACCACACTGATAGCCTATACTGAAGGAAAACTTATTTTGACTGCATCAGTCACTGCACACAAACAGAGAGAAATTCAATTAATTGAGTTAGATGATGGTGATTGTCAGAGTCTTCAGAAATGGTTCTAATTAACAGTTGTTCAGACAGGGCTTGTCAGGAAACATAAATTATTCTTATCTGAATACTCTTGAAATAAACATCTTCCCTTTCACTTTACTCACCAACTAAATTGCAGAGTTCTGAGAGACAGCTTCACACAAACAGCCTGGGGTGACCACAAGCAATCGGACGGACAGCATTTAAGCAAATCCCCACTTTCACCATATCTGAAGTCACTGTTTTTGGAATGAAAATAAGTTTGTCTGCAAATGTTCATTAGATCATGCAGAGCCGACTCCAGGTTTAAGTTTCGCCTGCTAAACTTACAAAAACATAATAACATTTTGGGTGCAGTCACTTTTATTTGCACAGCAGAGACAGTGGGTTATAATCAGATGAAATCGGAGCTTTACTTATTTACACTCCTATGCTGCTTGCCTTTAAGGATTTCTTTGTATAGCTGTGAGTATCTCTTTCCGCATATAAGTCACTCCTCTCCTGTCTTATAGCCTTGAGGAAACTATTTACTCACATCCTGGTTGTTCATGTCCCAGTAGGGTCTCTCTCCGTAGGAAACCACCTCCCACATGACGATACCGTAACTCCACACATCGCTGGCTGTAGTGAACTTTCTGTAAGCGATGGCCTCTGGAGCCGTCCATCTGATTGGGATCTTCCCTCCGGGAGAAAGATATGTTCCAGTGGCCTCCTGCAACAGCAATAAAATTCACAATGGATCAGTGAATTGTGGGATTTATTGATTAGATTAAGAAAAGTACTGAATAAATCAACATATACTTTATTCAACTGCTTTTTGCTTTTTCTTTGAGCCTCATCTTCTAATGGTTATCAATGTGTTTATCAAATTTTAATAACAGACACTTTTTTAGATCATCACTTTTGATCAATTTAATCCATCATATGTATATTTTATTGTCCTTTTTACATTACTTTTTGAATGTAAAATATAATGATGTGTAAAAACGAGGACTGAAATTATAACATTTAACCAAAATTAACATTTGTAAGAGAAAATCCACAAAATGAGTGTATCGATTAAAAAAAAACACACAACAAAATCTCCCACTGATTAACCAAAAGATGTGCAAAATTAAGAAAATAATCAAGAAAACCCAAAGCAAAAAAATCTAATTTAGGAAACTGATGAAAATAATCAACAAAATGAACAAAAGTAAGATAAACGAACAAACTAAATGAGGAAAATAATCCTCAGATTGATTTTCCATAAAATTTAGTGTCACTTTCATGTCTATAGCTTATTTGTTACCTTACAGTGGCTATTTTTCCTCAACCTCTGTAAGCATAAGCATTCTGGATCTCTACAGTATATGTGGAATGTTGCCCATATCTGGATCAAACTTTGTGGTTTGACAGAATGTATAATGAAGTTATCCTATGTATTTGCATACATTTTCTGCTCGTTGAATTTGGCCCTATCTCACAACGGTGAAGAATAAGGCCAGATCTGGATCCATGCAATGATCCACATCACTGCATTGCCATTTCTGACCTATCTTGAAAAATTCATCCAAATCCATTCATAGCTTTTCAAGTTATGTTGTGAACAAACAAGCAGACAAACTAACAGCGACAAAAACATAACCTCCTTGGCAGAGGTAATTAGGAATGGGTGGCTGGCAATCCAGAGGAGGAATGTACTGTATACGTTTTGTGCATTTTAGTGTGTCTTACCCTTGTAGTGTAGGCGGCCTCTGGGTCGTCCTCAAGAACCCGACTCAGCCCAAAGTCAGAAACCTTACACACCAGGTTGCTGTTGACCAGAATGTTTCGAGCTGCCAGGTCTCTGTGGACATAACTCATGTCTGACAGATACTTCATTCCAGAGGCGATGCCACGCAGCATCCCAACCAGCTGGATCACTGTGAACTGACCATCATGTTTCTGGAAGATTAAAGCAAAGAAGATCAGGTTAACAGGGACTGTTCAGCTATGAAAAGACGTGCTACTCAAAGCTAGGGGTGGGCAACTGAGTTACAAAACCATAACACAATCTTAATACATGATATGAATTGCAACTGTTCTTCTCAAATTTGAAATGCATTGTAGACCTTAAACAGATTAATAACAGCTGATGGTTTACTGAGCACAAAACAGAAAAGCAATATAACACTATAACCACTATAGATCATGATAATAATAATGTAGGAGGAGTAATTTGTCTTATCAGCAGGACCAATTATTACCTTATACAGCTCTACTGCATTGTTGATGTACTGCAGATCCACAGTATTTAATGAATGCTATAATTATCATGAGAAGGGGAAGTGGAAACAGCAGTAGCGTAGTATAAAATGACACAGTCTCAATAATTCACTGAAACGAGAGTGTGTGGACATCTGTTACATGGCCCACCCCTATTAAAATTAATTTTAATGTTTTAGTTTTTACTGTCCTTAACAAGGCAGCATAAAAGCATGGATGTACCCGAAGAAAAGCATCCAAGGATCCATTTTCCATGTATTCTGTGATGATCATCAATGGCTTACCTAAAGAAAGTTTAAAATACTGAGAATGACAAAGCACTGTTAACTATTATTGCAAAAAAAAAAAAATAGTTCTGTCAGTAACTCACATCTTGTAACGACTCCCTCAAGCCTGATGATGTTTGGATGGTCAAACTGTCCCATGATAGAGGCCTCAGACAGGAAGTCCCTCCTCTGTTTGTCAGAGTATCCTGCCTTCAGGCTCTTAATGGCTACATAAATCTCCCTTTTTCCTTGCGAACGCAGCCGACCACTACACACCTCCCCAAATTCTCCTACACACACAAAGCATACAGCAGTGTCAGCACCAACTAAGCATGCATGTGGGTTTCTGTGTATGTGTGTGAGCACTAATGCCAGGCTTACCCATGCCAATAACCCTTTCAATGTGAATACTGCTAACATCAATCTCTTTGGCAAACTCGTGGATTGCCTGATCAGGGTCTTCATAGGTGAACGGGTCCACGTAGATTTTGACTCCTGTCGACGAGGAGAGGTGAGAGGGAAGATAAACAGAGGGAGGAGAAGGAGGAGGCAGTGAAGGCTGAGAAATGAGTTGTATAACTGCTGCATATGTTATGTAAATGTCCTTGGTGGTATGCATATAAGATGTGTGCAGGTGGACTGGAGAGAAGAAAGTAAAAAAGAGCATCTACTGATCTGTCTGTGTTGTACTGGATGTGTGTGTGCAGTCTACCTGGATTAAGATGTTTCTCCTCCTCTGAGTCCTGCTTTGTTTTACTGTACTTGCTCCTCCTGATGAGACATAATATATAATAGACATTTAACTGACATGCATAGAATAGACAATAAATTCACAATCTCTTTTTACTTGTCATTTTTCTGTTTTGATTTACAGTTAATGCTGTGCATTCATTGAGGTTTTCAGGATTTGCTGCAATTGAAAGCAATGACAATGAGAACAGAGAGCAATGGGCTGCAGAAAAGACAGAGCGAGCAGATGAAAGCAGTTAAGGGAGAGAGGGAGGAGGCGCAATGCCTCAGGTAGCTGAAGATAAAAGGTGTTTTCCATTAAACAAAGAAACTGTCACAAACACCTTTGTGGTTGAGCAGGTGTGTGAATGTTTTTGTGGACACATGCATGCGCATGCGGTGGTGTGTGTGCACACACCAGCGGAAGCTGACACACTAGGTGTGCTGCTGAAGAGACAGTAATGACAAGTCAGGGACAAAGGGATTATCACTGTCTCCACTCTAATCCCCTTTAAAAGCTCCAGGTAACACACATATTATTTAGACACACAATGGCGAGGAACTGTGTTTGTGTTGTCTGAATGTATCGTGGCACCTTCCTAAAAAGCAGCAGAAACATCACATACCTGTATATTCTACTGACGTCAGTGATGTTGTCAGATACACTGATGAGAAACTTTGAGTGAATTAAACAAGCTTATATGTGTGTTTGCCTGACTGACTCTATGGATAACACTGTGTGCATGTGTGTGTGTGTGTGTGTGCGCGCGTGTACCTGCGGCTAATGATGAAGACAGCTGCAGATATCAGCAATAATATTCCAACCCCGCTGACAGACAGCAGCAGGAAGGCAGAGTTCACTCCTTCTCCAATCAGAGGGAAGGGATCTAGAAGGGCACAGAAATCACCAGCCAGAAAATTAGACTGTCCTCATAACAAATTTCAAAACAGCTCACAAAACTAGTAAGCATTATATTTTGAATACCTGAATTGGTGGAGAACTCAAATGGCGCACTGAACTCTCCATATCCTGCAGCTGTCCGAGCGCGGACATGAAACACATATACAGTGAGAGGGTTGAGACCTGTGACATCAACACTGCGAGAGAAGGTCCTCATTATACGGTACGACCTCTCTCTCTGATCCTGATTAGAAGACAAAAAGAAAGGGCTTGTTTCAATACCTGACTGCAAATCCATTGTCACCATCAGTGAAATACAAACAGCGTGCCAATATATTGACATTCTAGACACCTGCCTGAGCTGCATGAACCTGCGGGCACCTCACCTTTTCGTAGAACTTGACCTCGTATTCCAGGATGACCCCGTTAGGTCGATCAGGCTGTTGCCATGACAATGACAAACTGTGCCTGGTGACATCAGTGGCCTGGATGGACGACACTGGAGAGGGGGCTGAGTCGGACAGAGGGAGAGAAATCAGTGTTGGTCATTTAATTTTGCACAATGAAATCATGTATTGTATGTGGCAGGAGTCACAAGCTTTACAATCTAAAGAGCCGTTTTTAAACAAAAAGTGTCTATACAGCCCCAAGAAATATTCTAACCCGCTACATTTCACATGACATATGACACATTGTGCTTATCATTTCATTTTATTAGTTAGTTTGTTTTTAGTTTTTTTTTCATTTCCTTGATTATTTTGTTTTTGTTCAGTTTACTGATTATTTTGTTCATATGTTTGATTATTTTACTCATTTTTGGGAATTTTGCTTCATGTCCTGGATTATTTTAGTGAATTTTATGGATTTTTAAAAAATATTATTTTAGTTCATTTTCTTGTTTATATTTTAATTGACTATTTTGATAATTAATTTTTCAAAAAAAATGTGTCCAATTTACATTCAGTTGATTTATTATTTTAGTAATTTTAATGAGTTTTTGGTTAATTTTCCTGATTATTTTACTCATGTTTGTCTCAATCTTGAAAAAAATATAATTTTGTTTCTAATTTTGGTGATTTTTGTTGATTTTGTTAGACTTTTGTTCATCTTACTTATTACAGTTCTTACTCTTGTTCTGTTTCTTTCTATTTTGTTTATTTTGTAGATTACTTACATCAATTTTGTGTTATTGTTTGTTCAATATGTAGATTTAGTGCTTATTTTGCTGATTTTGATGTATTATAATGTGTTCCTTCCATCTCTCGACAAAGCCACAGGAGAAACTAGAGAGGGGCTTGAAGGCCAAATGTAGCCCTGGATTGCGTACCCCTGGTTTATGGCAATCAGCTTCAGATAGGAATCGGTGTACCCCAGGACGGACTGAGATAATACGTAGATACAACACCACAACACTCATGAACTACCAGGTTGAAACTACACTGCCTGACGAAAAAAAAGGTCGCCACCTGGATTTAACTAAGAAAATAGGTATGAGCCTCCCATTGGATAATTTCTGCATGGGTGATTATGTTTCAGCTATAAACAAGTGATATAAGTATAGTGGCGAACCATCTTCGAAGAAAAAATGTGGTTGGAAAAAAATCCTGAACGATCATGACCGGTAATCGCTTAAATGTGTGGTGAAATCTAATTGTAAAAAAACAACAGTAGGACTCAGGACTATGTTTAATAGTGAAAGTAAAAGCATTTCCTATCATGTGCTGCAGAAAACTTTGCACAGTGGTTTGACTCTCCCATCATCAATTCAAGATCTTAGCAAAAAAAATGAATGCAACTCTG
>JAQQAE010001885.1:0-23862 GCA_029823295.1 Pseudamia nigra
TTGGAGAGAAAACCTGCCCAACAGCAGAGTCGCTGACATGCTGTTTGCCTTTATTTCGTCGACTAGACCCCAGTTTTCTTCTGCTTGCAATGGGATGGAAATCAGCATCTGTCAGTTTTTCTACAGTGACAGAGATATCGTGATGTTGGAAGGTTAAAGGTGCATCAGTTTGAGTTTGCATGGTCTCTATAGAGGATTCTCTTTCCCCAACCTCAGGAGGTACCGCTTTCACTTCCTGATGATCTGCTTGCTCAGTAGTGGATTTCATGTTCTCGACCTCGTCTTCGTCCTTACCCACATGACCCATTTCAGCCTTTTCAGTTAATTTCGCAAACCAGGATTCAGAAGCATCCTTAGCTTCACGCATCACTCGTTGACATACATCCTGTATTTTTGTTGCTGCAGCCGCATCCTCTTCAAATAAGAGCTCACTTTGTTGTTCATTTAAATACGTTTTCTCTTTTGGTGATGAAAATATTTCTTGGTCAGCACTATATTTTAGATCAGTATGTTCGCTGAGGTTTTCTCCTGTGCTTAACGGTGGTGTTACAGAAGACTCCATATCATCTGTTTTTACAGAAGGCTCGGCATGTACAGGTTCATCCTGCCTTACCAGGTCTGTGTTCTCATGTCTTTTCTTGTTTTGTTCTTCTGCTACTGAATTCAAAGAGGGTGTGTGCTCTGGCATTTCACTGTAATGTGACTGACTGATTGCAGGACTTTGCTGAAAACAAGAGACGTCAACACTTTCAGAAGTAACACCCACACTCTCTCGAGTCAAAGATGTGTCTATTCCTCCCAGCTTGGGCACCTCTAATTTACAAGAATCTAGCACCAGGCAACTGTCGGTCTCTCTTTCATTATGAGCCACTTGCCGGTTTTCACTTTTGAAAATTAAAATGTCATCCAGCACAGGCGTTGAAAACAGAGAGGTGTCATGATCTCTACTGTCACCTAATTCTCGCTTTGGAGTCTCTATTGACATTTGTATTTCTAGGGTTTCGTTACCCCTAGTATCTCCTTCAACTTCCTCTCTTGGTTTGTGGTATGACTCAGGTACAGGGTCCTTCACATGGTGCCTTCCCTTTCTATTATGACTAGATCCAAGTTTTCTCTTGATTCCTGATGTTTCTGGTGAATCTGAAAGCAGGCTTTCAGGAGGGGCACGGTCTGGACTGGCTAATGAAACGGGTTCACTCCTCTCATGTTCGTGATGTGCTACAGACGGACTGTCCGCTACGTGGAGCACTTCACTATCCGTTTTATTGGGATTTATCCGGCGATGGGAACCCATTCTTTTCTTCTTTCCAGACATGACTTTAATCTTCGTTCCTACAGTAGGAGATATTGAGCCATGCGGCGTCATTAATGAAATCACGTTGGGGATTTAAACGAGATCAGCTGAGTTTAGACAAATTGGTATTCAAGTAATCTGTTCTCATTAGCACTTAAAAAAACTTTAAATAAATGCGTTTATTTCTGCCAACACAAGAGATCGCCAGCTTAAATTGTAACTGTGAAAACGACCTTAACTTGTAATTTGCATAACGAAGGCTCAATAATAACTTAGTGTGCGTAACAAATTATTAAGAGATAAACAAGTTCAGTCGTTCACTACACGTTGGCTACTTACCACCTGAATCTTGCACCTTCGTCGAATCCCAGCACGATCCAACTTGTATAATGTGAACAGTAGTGTTCTACACGCAGGTTAAAGGCACAGGGAGTTCCTATTCTGCAGCATGACTGGCAGCTTCCTGTGTGGTTTATTTTCACACCAGCAACAACTTACAGCACTTCCTGAAATCAATCAAACCTACATTTGCTTTACTAAGTTTACTTTGGTCACACTTTAGCAAAGGTGGATAGGACTCAAGTACATTTACTTCTTTACATGCACTTGAGTTTTTTTAAAGGTCCTTAACTGAGTTTTGCAGGGTACTTTTACTTGGCTACATTTGCGACGAAAAAAAAAAAACTTAGTACTCAGTTACATTTTCTTGCATCTCAATAAATGGGAGTAAAAAGGCTGACATGATAAAAAAAAAATGAACACGACTAAATAAATCTGTAAAACTAATAAATTAAGCACAAAAAAAGCAGACAGACATTCTCCAACCCATCCAAATAGGGCGTAAACGTTTGAAATGAAAAAAGGAACTCTTAAAAATAAACAAATCAAGTAAATAAATGAACTAAGCAACAAAACGAGCGAAGGTTGTCAAAATAAAGTGAAAATGAATAATGAAAATTTACAAATTAACAAAATTGAACAAAAATCAAAGTTGACAATCAAAATAAAGCATGAAAAGGAGCAAAAACAAGTCAGTTAACAAAATGAACAATATAGGCAACAAAATGATCAATAACGATAAAAATAATCACAATACCTTTTCAACCACATTTTTTTCTACATTACGCGGTCACTGAGTACTTTTTCATACCCTTGTACTTTTACTCAAGTACTGATGTTTATGAGTACTTCTACTTGAATCATTATAAAGTAACAGAGTACCGCCTGTTCACTCTACCCACTGTACTTTAGGAGTACGCTAGTCTTTCTTTAGCTGCTTGATAAAAGTATGAATTTGTAGTGTATTTGCCCTTTATTCACATTGGTTACTGAGCAGTTGCTTTTTATTATCAGGACATGTATTTGTACTGTAATACAGTTAGGAGTTATTGTCAGGGTTAGTAATACTTGGGAGTGATCTGTTCCCTATTCTAAAGTGTTAGCTTTATTTTTAAAACATTATGATTCTTCATGCAAAAGCACTTGCAGCACACACAAATTCACCTTTGAAAAACATTTATTAAACAAGTTGCTGAATAGCTGCATCAACACAAACTGCCAACCTTTTGTAAAAGTGACATACAGTAGGTAAAATACAGAATCACAGATGTTTTAATATCAAGGATAACATGTAAAGAACTGCCCGAGTATTTACAACACATCAACTGGTACCATTCTGCTTTTTGTAATGTGCATAAAGTACGTTCCTCCCACTAGTAGACCCTCTTAGAAATCCACTGCCAGTAATTCACAAATTAACTGATAAAAACAAAATCACTGCACAAACTCCGATGGACTGCTAAAAACAAGATTTTCATAAAATTAAATTTAGTATTTGGTTTCAAAACATGCAGGGATAATACAACCGAGTTTATGGGAGTGGTCAGTTCAGAGGCAAGAATTTTTTCAGAAACAAAAAAGGAAACTCTCTCCATGACAACTAACAAATAAAAAGAATTACACTTCAGACCTCTGTTGTTAATTTAGTAGACTACAATGACGTGATATGGCAAACCTATGGCAGCCTGGAGTTGACAAAAAAGAACCTAACTAAAACACAGTCTATTTTAATAGCCATAGCATGATCCCATGAATGAATCAATCCATCTTCATTTCCTTTCATTAGATCGGGAACGACTGTAAAATAGGTGGAAGAATACCGAGTGATGAATCCAAACACCATCATTAAATGTAAAATAATATCATACTTGGTCATAATCAACATACCTCCTGGACCTAGAGAAGGATCTTGAGCGTTTACGGTTCTTGTCTCTGGAAAGAGACCGGTATCTGCGTCTGTCCCTTGAAAGAGACCTGGTGAAGCAAAACATAAATTCAGACATTAATTTTAATTGAACTGCATGAAGTTTGTAATTTTATCAATTTACTTAACAGTATAAACAAATACTACCTGCTGCGACTTCGGCTGAAGCTCCTCTTTCTTGGTGATCTAAGGTGTAAATGCAATAAAAATAAAAGTGAAAAAAAAAAAAAAAATTTAGTTTGATCACCAGCCTGGGTGTGGGTAGGTTTGGAAAAGTGGCTACATGTAGATCCTTCACTGTTAATAAAGGGATTATCTGTATCCATGAACTTGTTCAAGTTCAATATGTTGTTAAAACAGATCTTTGTCCAATCAGAACCAACCTGCAGCCACAATTTAGAGTATAATAAAATTAAGGCTCGACATTAAGGCTCACCACAAACAAGTAAAAATACTTCTATGGTTATCTCTATCCACTGCACAGAGGACACAAAGAGCAGTCAAGTGTGTGGATTCACTTTAATGAAAGAGAAGTGCATGTGTCAGACATTCTGAAGTACAGGAATGTCTCATCTTTGATACTACTCAAGTTGACTTAATGTCGAGCCATGATAAAAATATTTCAGTGTTTACGTCTGATGATGTAAACATCTGATGTAGTTTGTTTGTTACTAAAATTAAATGACCAAAGTTCTGACAACAACTTCTTATCTTTAGATTTTTGCAGCACTGGAATGAAACTACTCTAATGGACTAAGTACTGCTGAGGGAAAACTGTCAAGCTGCTTTGAAAGCCAAGTTAAGCAGAAAACTACAAAAAGCAGTATAAAAGCAACTTACTATTTTGGGGGATTTGGACAAGATAGAAATGACGCAAGGAAGCCAGACTGATGGTGAGGGAGGTCGAATTGCAGAGAGGATTTGCCACATGATGCAAATGTTGGAGATATGAAGTTGCTTGGTGGCTGGTTGAAGGGGGTTGTTGTAGATTTTCCCTGCCTTTTTGGGGGGGAGGATGGGGAGGGATGTAAGCCAAGGGCTGTTCCCGTTGATACAGTAGTTGTGTGAAGAATTGAAAGAGTAAAGACGCTGATTGGTTGATAATGTGATGTGGACCGCTGTCGATTGGATTAAGGTTGGCGGAAGAAGAGGATGCTGGGAACTGCATGCTCAGGAACCAAAAGGTTGGTGGAACCTGACGACTGGCGGTGCGCCTTGGTCATGTGACAACACCAGCCAAGCTGATTGGGGCTCGCTGGTCAGCAGTCACATGATGCTGAAAGAGGACTAGTTGATTGACTCAGATGGTGAGAAGCGTGGTGGTGACTCTGCAACGGGGTTCAGTTTTATTAATAGATGGCAACTGAACTCAGAAATAAAAACAAGATTTAATCCTGCAGATAGTAATTCTAAAAAGTACTCCTAGAACTAATGGATGATGAAGTGCTAACTGTGCGCCTTAGATGTGCCTGTGAAGCAGTTTTATTCTGACCTTGAGCTCTTTACAGACTTTTACGAATGAAAAAAATGTAAAGGCTGAGATAGACTGCCTTCAGACTTGGCTGTCAACATTAAATTGAGAAAACAACATTCTGAAATGTAATACCATTTAAAAATGTGTTTTTAAAATGATAAAAGCCAGGGAGTGACAGCAATTAAAAGCATAACCATACAAGACTTAAATTTATTTTAAGTAATGCAGAATATAGTTTTAAGCTTTAGTTTTTCTCCAGTTTTTTTTTCAGTTTAAATGCTAATAAGGGTTTATTTATTTACTTATTTTATTTGCCAAGAGTAACTTTGGCAAACAATTATTTTCATTAAATAAAACTATGAAGGACATAATATTTAAAGTAGATGTGTGCAATGTGAAATCTGTTTAGCTATTTATAGCTTTCATAAAAATAAGTCTAAAATAGTAAAAATTGCATTTAGATAAGCAACACTTACCGGCGCCTGACTGGAGGACTACGTCGCCTTAAGTCATCCCGAGGGCGCCTACTCCAGGATGGAGGAGGGCCACGGCTCCTGGAGCGCTTTTCCCCAGTGGACAACTCAACTCGTACTCGACAGCCACACATGGTTCTAAAAAGATAAGTTATCACACAAGTGCAAAAGAGCACATTTCTGAGGACTTCAAAAGAAAACTACAAAATGTGCTACGGACAATACCTTCCGTCAAGTTCTCTCACAGCATCAGATGCATCTCTGGGATCTTCGAACTCTACAAAGGCAAAGCCTGGGGGATTCCTGGCAACCCATACACTTCTTAGTGGGCCGTAGTAGCCAAAAGCCCGTTCCAACTCTGTCTTGTTTCCATTGTTTCCCAAATTCCCAACATACACTTTACAGTCAAGCGGACAGTCTCTGTGAAGAGCAGGGTCTGTGAAGACGAGACAGGGGCATGTTAAAAAAAAAAAAAAAAAAAAAAAAAGAAAAAAAAGAGAATTATGACTTACGTGGCGTGTGCATGACTCACATGTGAAATTCAGGTAAAATGGATATAAAAGTTAGAGCCGTTGTTGGTGCTTCCGACACAGCAGGAACAAAAGTCCTATTATCGCTACTGAAATTATTTTTAAATTGAACGAATCAATAATGGAAAACTCTACTTGTGGTCACAGTGATAAAGAGCCACCTTCTACATGTGATCGACAACAATATCTAGTACAACCACTGGTTTGCAGTGAGTCACCACCTTCTAATGCTACACCCTTGAGGTAAATACTGTAAATACCATGTATGCAGTGTCTTTTACCCTCAAGGTAAAAGGTAGGAGAGCTGTATTCTGTGCATCACTGCAAAACCTGAAAACAGACTGTATAATCTGATGACATAATTATGGCCAAGTCACAAAGAGCGAGGCATACTTGTAATAGGTGTGTCTTCTGTTGCCTGCCTTCCACTACATCAGATAACAACAGACATGCCACAGTCTGAATGGCCGTGTTATCAGCTCTGATAAACACTTTATCAAGGGGAAACCCTGAATTGAAAAATATTGCATTCACTTCACCAGTTTAATTCAGCTCAACTTACCTCCCATCTCAACAAGTTCAAATGCAGTCTAGTTTGGGAGCTACAGTCCGATATTCCTGAGAAATAGAAGACAAACAAATTACTCGCTGCAACAATATCGATACATTTTTTAAAGATAGCCAAATGTGTCGTTGATGTCACAGGTTAAACCTTCGAGTCAAGACGGAGAATATTTGCTAATCAAGCAATGATATTCATAAACAATTATAGAACATATACATTCATAGATATCTTAAAACTGAGCAGTACAGACCTGAAAGGAATGGACTGGGTCCAACATTACTTAAAGCCATCTACCTAACTACATAAACAACATTTTGTATCAGACGTCCCATTAGTTTGGTTCCATATTAGCATGCTAAAGCTAGTTGCAGCTACAGCTACCTAAAGCATGGATGGTCAAAAGTAATTTCCATTAGTTTGTGGTACTGCATATTTTCTAGGACTCTTTTAGCTTATTTATTTAAAAATGACACACACTGCAGAAAACTGCAAACACACGCCGCTTTAACGATTACGAAGCCCTCGATGAACCAGCTCTATAGCTTAGATATGTGGGCTAGCGTACGATGTGGCGGCTAGCTGAGTTAGCATTCAGCATTACAGTACGCTGAAAGAAGTCTTTTTGAGACAACTTGCATTCTAACCGCTAATCTGAGGTGGATAACGTAAAGTCAACCGAGCAGTGATGTACGTGCAGAAAATGTAGCTCACCTTGTTTGCAGATTTCAAATCGCCTGTGGAAGGTTGTATCTGTAGCTGCTGTTAGCACCGGTAGCAGCTCGCGTCCCCCTGGTTTTGGGAGGGGCTTCATTAGCTGCGGTTATTTGCATTTTATTGTGAAATGGTCCTGCTGCCACCTAGCGGAGTGGAGCATACTGTCCTGCTACGGCAAAGTGCAACAATTCAGTATTTATTGTAAATTGAGCTCAAACCCGAAATGGACTTTGTGACGTCTGGTAAATTTTGTGATGAATTGTCTTGAGTCACTAATATTCCATTGTAGAGAAAATGAGATGTGAAACTGACAGTTTCGGGAAAGGAAACAAGACAACAAGGCAGTGTTTTGACCAAAATTGAAGATGAACCAATAAAAAACAAAAACTACAAAAAAAGTCAACAAAAAAGAACATATGATCAAGAATACAAGAATCAAAATGAGAGACAATAATGAACAAAATACATAAAATAAGAGATAAAATGAACAATGTAGTTAAAATGAATAAAAACCATCAAAGAGTAACTAAATAATCAAGAAAATGAAAAATGTAAGAACTAGAATGTCCAAAAGCATTAACATAAATAACATAAAAATAGTAATAATAAAAAGAATAAAATAGAAACAAAATAAATCAAAATGCACTAAATAATTCTAGGAAATACAAAACAGCAAAGTAAATGAAACAATTAACAAACATGAACTGAAAATTAACAAAATAATTGAGAAATACAAAAATGTTCATTTGTCTAAGTTTCTTTGTTTGTGCAGTTACTGCACTTGGCCTTTTCTTGTAATGGGGCACACATTTATCAAATATCACTGTGAATATACAATATAAAAACAGTCACTTGATAAATCTTATATATGGCCATTATGTGACAAAATATGCAAATTTTTGTATAAGATGTGTCCACATTGGACCTGAATTTACCCCCGTAGTTAAAGAAACATGTCTTTTCCCAGATCTGTAACTGTCAACAAAATCACTCCAAATTACATCAGTACATTTTACGGGTCTGTGGTCTCTACTACTCATACTGCAGCACATGATTTCCTCACAAAATGACTCACTTACTAGAATTGCAATGTTGGTCAACTTGCATTGTGCAGTTACACAGACAAGGCTGCAGTTTATAGGCTCAGGGTGTGCAGGGTGATATTTTGAATTTGTAGCCTACTGTGCAAAACAGGTAAAATAAAAGTGGTGTATTATTACTGTTTTGTTTTTTCACATCTTCTCCCACAGTGATTTATGTTACTTTTGTATGTTTGAGTTGAGTGATCTGACCAAGAAAAAACTGCAATGACTTTTTTCACCACAATATGACTTTTTCACCATATTATGTGGATTTATCCATAAAATCAATAATTGATGTAACATTTTGTCTGACTCGGTGACAGTAAATCAGATACTGTCACTGTGCTTTTGTTGTGATATACTGTCTATATAGATGATGTAGGAAGACAGAGACATTGATAGATAGATAGATAGATAGATAGATAGATAGATAGATAGATAGATAGATAGATAAGATATGATGGATGGAGGCATTTTCAGAGAGACTTAACACAACATAATTTAAGTGCTACATACAATGTTGTGATAAATTGCTTGCTCCCTTTCTGATTTCTTACTTTTTTTGTATATTTGCCACACTTAAATGTTTCAGATCATCAAACAAATTTGAAGAGTAGACAAAGAAAATACAAGTAAACACAAATTGCAGTTTTCAAATTAAGGTTAAGGCAATTAAGGCAAGCACTTTTTTCAAAGCGTAGATAGATACGCTTGAGATTTGAAAAACCCATCTATTGTAGCTACTGTGTGTATATCCTGTAGGTAAAATAATTCAGAAGGCAATGCCACCAACAACCTCTCATACACGTGCTGGGGTGGGAGGTTGTTACTGTTTACACTCTTCCTGTAAAGACACATTCAAGACCCACCGTACTATTGAGCAACTATTTTCTGTGACCGTGAACCGAACTTCTCAGGAAACTGGTCATATTGCAACATACAAACTGAGCTGAGGAAAGGGAAGAAGGTTTGTTTAATTTATATCTACCCGCAAAATGAGAACATTGTGTAATAGACAGGGTAAAAATATTTCACTTGTTATGTCCTAACTTAAACACGTGGTTAACCAAGCAGTTGTTTCTGTTGTCAAGCATCCTCTTTTGTTAAAACAAATTGTACATGTCCTGTATGTTGTGCCCCTCCCTGAAAAATAGACAGAGGTAACTCAACTATTTATCTAACATTTATTGTTTGCTGGACATAATGGCTGACATAGCTCCTTGTTAAACTTCAGAATAAGCAGTGAATGAGTGAGATCATTTAATGATTAATTTCCCTCATTTGCATCTTGATGAAAAAGAGGAGAAAATATACTCAAATTTAAAGGCCCCCTACTTTGAAAACCCATCTTTATTGGATTTGGAGGTTTATATAAATGCTGTGATGTAAAACAAAAGCAGTGAAAATAGGAATTGATTCAGCGCTACCAGTCCTGAGAAATCCACAGGCAAAAGCCTGTTTTCTTTTTGTGATGTCACAAGATGGTTCAGATAAAATGCACTAGTCCTAATGACCTGCTGTCTAACCAATCAAGAGAATTTCCTAATTAAAAAGTGGGCAGAGACAACACTAATTAATAACAGCAAAAGAGTGAATGGTAGAGTTACAAAGATGCAATTGGGAAACTAAGCAAAAAACATCAAATTACCCCTTTCTATTTTATTTAGTCCCTTATGTGTTTGTTCAACATATATACATACGTAAGTGCTACAGATATAATTTAAGTATTAATGTATGGGACCTTTAACTTTGTCATTTCAACTGTAAAAAATGCTGTTAAAATGTAATGTATCTTGACATGAACTGCATACAGAACAAAAACATCAAAAGGAGAAATTTCTTCGCACGTGCCATGTTCTTTGTCTTATATAAGGATCTCTCAAACCACCTCAGGCCCACACATCAAATATTAGCTCTAAATCATACATACAGTAATAATCTTCAGTCATTTTTATATCTAGAGCAAACATGAAAATGAATCTGTTATATATACCATATGAGACATAATGGTAAATGTTTTTTTAGGGTGGTGTTGGTGGTGCACAGATTCATCAAGTCTATTTTCTGACTTTCTTTTAGAGAATGAATGATGGCAGCTCCACTTTTATCTTTATGCCTGATTTGATACCTCTAATGTAATGCCTGAGATTGCAACCATCAACAGTGCATACTGTTAGCAAATTAGCTCAGGGCCTAGTCTGTATACATCACTAATTATAATCCACCATAATAATAATAATAATAATAATAATAATGTCAAACTAACAGCAGTCCTTCTACCCACATAATAAATGTTGTCACTTTCACTTTAATCATAATAATAGTCCGTGTCTCTGCTTTTACTATAACATTTTGAGAGTGGAATAATTACCACACATGTAACAGAGTAATTTCATACTGCTGGTAGTGGTAGCGCTCATTTGTGAGCAAAATGAACTATTTGACATTATTTCATTATCTGTCTTCATTTACTATAGTGGGAAGCCTTTATGGTCAGAACCAGTAAGGAACGCGCCGTTCAATGGACAAAAATTCATGGATAAGCGGGATCACACAGGAGATTATCAACGTAACAAGGAAGCCTAGAACACAAACAAAGAGCATTATGTTGCTCAGCTTTATTTTTGTCACAGTATTTGTGTGGGAGTGCCTGTGTTTCTCAGCCTGTACCCTCGGCTCCTTGTCTTTTCTACGAACAAATGAAAGGTGAAGCTCATTGGTTTTCATCTCACCTATCCCCCACTATCATAGGATTCTCATTTTAGCTCTGTAAATGAAACATCTTTTTTTTTCATGAATCATCCACTCAGGGCAGTGTTTTTCAATCAGATTAGTACAGCACATTCTGTTCTATTTCACTTCCTGATGACTGCGCAGCCTGTATCCCTGAATGAACTCACCGCATGCTTCTGGTTACACTAAGACACTCATTCAAGGCCGACGTAGGCGCTCAGCAGCCTATCATTATTGAGGATTTTTATGACATCTCATCAACAGAAGAGACCATTATCAAGAAAACCTACAGTGTATTGGTTTTGGTTATTTGGTTTTGTCCACAGGTATGGACAGAATAAAACCTGCATGTAATAATATAATAACAACAAGGGATACATGAGTTCAAAATATGGGATACATCCATATTTAGGACATGTTTAAAAAAGAACTATGGCTTAATACACACACCAAGGGAACTACACTACCAGTATAAACCCTGTATGGGGTATTCTTATTCATAGCAATGTTAAAGTTCTAAATACATGACACATCTACCTTTAGGATTATGCTTAATATAAATTTATAGCCAAATGTATGTTTTTATATTGATATTTTATAGAGTTTTTGAGTTTTACACACAGTTGTACAGAAACCAACTACACCACATAAATGACAACAAATAATTATAGTAATGAAAAAAATTTGAGTAAATAGTTCAAAATATGTGACACATTCACATTCAGTTGTTGTTTAATATGTTTATTTTTTTAGAATGGCATTTTACTGAGGTGTAGCCACAACATATGCACAAATATAAACCAACTACACTAGCAAAGACACAAAGAACAATTAATAATTATTCTGGAAAAATAATATAAAAAATATATGCTTATAGCCTAATATACTGTATGTTACCAAGAAAACCTGCTATTTTTTAGGTTTCGCCTAGACAATACCATACCAATATGAAATAATGCTCATAACACTAATGGGGAGAAAATATAATATATCTACATTTAAGATATGTTTAATATAAGTTGACAGCTTAATACAGTTTGTTTTTAAGTTGACATTTTATTGAGTTTGAGACAGAGGTGTACAGTAACATAAACCAACTACCCCACAGCCAACATAAATATCAATTATTGTAATAATACTGTATATATAAGAAAATGTCTCTCGGCTGGCCTTGCAACACTTGGGGGACCCCCCAGGGGAGCTGGAGGATGTGGCTGAGGAGAGGGAAGTCTGGGCTTCTCTGCTTAGGCTACTGCCCCTGCGACCCTGACTGGGATCAGTGGAAGATGATGGATGGATGGACTGATGGATGGATGGATGTTTATAGCTGAATATACTGTAGGCTGCCAGGACGAACTGCTGTTTATTGGGTTGTTGGAAAGACAGTACAAAACCTGTATAAAATAATACTAGTGTTTCTTATTCATAAAAAGAATTAAGTTCAGCATGTTCAGCACATACATGCACATTCAGGATACATTCAAGATGATAAAATATTTATCGCCTGATACAGGGCTTTTTCTTTCACATGTTATTGAGTTTTAGAGAAAGGCCTACACACAAACATAAGCCAACTACACCAACAAACACACAACAAATAATAACAATAATTTAAAATATAATTGTACAGCCTAAGAATGTAATATGTTTCTTGATAACACATATAAAGAAAATTTGCTGTTGATTAGTTTATTGCAAAGACAGTAGAAAATATGTATAAAGTCATAAGCTAATATTTATGTATATTTGTAAAACTAATGAAGTTCATATAAAATCCGCATTTAGGAGCTTTTTTAACATTAGATTATAACCAACTTTCAATATTTATATTATACAAATGTATGAATGAACATACAGGACACCAACAAACACACCAACAACGCAGCAAAAGAACCACAGCAGTAATAATGCTAATTTAATAACAGTATAGTCTAATATATGTTCATTATCTATCTGTTTGTCTGTTTTCTTACTTCTAAATAATGTCACCACAGCTGACACTATTGACATAAATAAGGAAGGAAGACATTTCATATCATGCTTGACTATAAACACCTGCGTATGTGGTTCAGTTCATCTCAGGTCATTTTGACCCCCATATAAATATGCAGTGGAGGAGGACATACCAACAAAGCTACGAGACATTGATAAAAGAAGCAAACTTGAGCTCCACTCTGTCCTGATGATTATTTGAAATTATGAGATTATGTGTTTATGGTTAAGATAGATACTGGTGGGTGGAGGTGGTGCGTAGTGGAGGTTGAATCACAAAACCAGCATTGTTTTTAGTGTATAATGAAGTATCTGATATGAGAATGTGCGACAGTGACTGTTGGTCCTCTCCTTACTCCTCTGAACATTACTCAGCCTGCTTGATAACATCCCTGAGGGTTTGCAGTCAGAACCAGGTTCACTTGTGTTATGTCACCTTTATTATTAACAGGATCACCGTGTTCCCGTCAGTTGTTGCTGGCGTTCATCCAGCTGTGTGGCCAAACATTGTCCTCACCAACTCTGACGAAAGGATTCACCCACCACATACCTACAACAAGGCTTTAACTGTTTCAGCACCAGCTCTCACTTCAGTAACCTGTGACAGCTGTTAAACATGATCACACATGAAAATACAAGTCTTTCAACATTTCACATAACGTAATGCAGAAATATGATCAACACAAGTGACACCGGTCATAAAAACATAGTGTACTACAAACACTGTACACTCTGTACATGATGTATTGTCAATAATGTCTGATCTACAGCACAGGCGTGTGTTTTGTTTGAACACTGTGGGTTTTTTTAGTCAGGCATCTCTGAACCCTCTTGAAATTTCTGATCTTTGAACATTGGTGGACAAATGCATAATCAAACTAATCAAGTACAGTGAATTAAAATGAACAAAATATGCAGCAAAGTGAGCAGAAATGAACAATAAACAATATAAATATAAATAATTCAAATCAACAAAAGTATAAAAAAAAAAGAATCGAGAATGAACAAAATAACCAAGAACAACAGCTCCACAAGGAAAGACCAATAAGATAAATGTGGGACCTAAAGTTAGTACAATCAGTGCTAAAATCTCTCTATTCATCTTTTTAATGGCAAATTAATTTATATATTATATAAGTGTATATATTATCCATATTTTATCATTATATATTCTATTTTAAATATTGTATGTAGTATGAGGAGGGAAATTCAACTTATTTTATTTTTACTTAATGTTGTGAAAATAATGCACAAAATGAACAAATTAAAGAATATGAATAAAAATGAACAAAATACTAATGCACAAAATGAGCAAAAATTGACTCAACACAAGCAACAAAAAATCCACACAATAATGAAAACTAAATTAAGAAAACTAAACCAAAAAAATAATACAATGGTAAGAAATGAACAGAAATAACTAAGAAAATAAACAGAAATCAATAATATGAATACTATAGAAGAGAAAAAATAAACAAAACAATAAAATGATCGAAATAAATAAAATAATAGACAAAATCTAAAATGAAGGAAAAAAAGCACAAAATATCTAAGAAAAATCATGAAAAAATAAAAAATGTGAGAATATGCTCAACAAAAACTGAACAAAATTATAAAAATGGTCAAAATGAATAAAACAATAAACAAACCCAACAAAAAAATTAACTAAATAATCAAGAAAAAAGGAACAAAACATTGTAAAAAAATAGAAACTAAAATGGACAAAGTAATGTAAACAAAAATAAAATAAAATTGGAATAAAATTTGAGAAAGATGGGGATATGGTACAAAGTCTGAGAATGAGGAAAAAAAGAAAGTTAACAGAAAGTAACTAAAGGTAAAGACAAACTAAAATAATCAAATATCAATGAAATAATTAATAAAATCTACAAAACAATAAATTATACAAAATGAACAAAAATGAAAAAAAAATTATCAAAGAAAACTGACTAAATAATGGAGAATACAAACTACATGAACAAAATTATACATGTAAAAATGGACAAATATGATAAAACTAATGAATAAAGACACAATAAAAGGCTCCACAGAGCATTTTGTGTCTTTGGGTCAGTTTGGGGAAAATGCGAGAGGATGTGCAGTCATTCCTTAATTTACATTTTAAATATTTTTAACAGGCTTCTTATTCACAGATATTTTAATGCTTGCATCACTAAAGACACATAAAAGTAAAACTACACTCTCTGGCCACATCATGAGATGCATATGTTAACACAACTTGTTACCAGACATATCTAATCATCAAATCACATGGCAGCAATTCAGTGCATTTAGGCATGTAGACATGGTGAAGATGACCTGCTGAAGTTTAACCCTCCTGTTGTCCTCAGGTCAAAATGACCCGCCACAGGGAGGACACAGAGTGTATACAGAAAATGAAAACAACAGGAGGTTTAAACTGAGTATGAGAATAGAGAAGTCAGGTGATTTACATGAGATTGAACATGGCACTGTTCTTAGTGCCAGATGGGCTGCTCTGAGTATTTCTGTTCTATTCGATTTTCAAAAATAACCATCTTTAAGGTTTACAATAAATAGTCTGTCAAAGAGAGAATATCTAGTGAGCAACAGTTCTCTGAATGAAAATACCTTGTTGACACCAGAGGTTAGAGGAGAATGATTAGACTGGTTTGAGCTGATGGAAAGGCAACAAGAGTAACTCAAATAAATACCCATTACTCCTGAGTCATGAGCATCTGTGGACGCACAATGTACAGTGTATAGTGGCAAACCTTGAAGCAGATGGAGAACAGCAGCAGAAGATCACACATGGTGACACTCCGGTCGGCTAAGAACAGGAAACTATGGCTACAATTCACATGGACTCAGCAAGACTGGAAAATGTTGCTTTGTCTAGTGACTTCTGATTTCTGCTGTGACATTTGGATGTTATGGTTATGACTGGCATAAGCAATATGAAAGCATGGCTTTATCCTACATTGCATCAACACTTTAGGCTGCTGTTGGTGACACGTTTTAGGACCTCTAGTCTTAACTGTGCATTATTTAAATGTCACAGACTACATGATCATTGCTGCCATGTCCATCCCTTTATTATCACAGTGTAGCATCTTATGATTGATAAGAAGTCCAACTCAGAACCAGCAGGGTGTACCTAATAAAATGGACAGTGTATACATACATAAAGATATATTAGTTATAGTGAGTATCTGTTGGCTGTGATAAAAATCCCTACTTTCACCTACAATGGCTTTTATGCATTTTATTTAGTATTTATTCATCATATTTATTTATTTATTTTTTACTGTAACTGTAAAAGGTAATAAGAACAAATACTTTGGTTAAATGTTGTGAGAATAATGGACAAAAAGTGCAAATTAAAGAATATGAGCCAAAAGAAAATGAACCAAAGAAAATAATGCACAAAATGAGCAAAGAAGTGACTAAAATAATCAAGAAAATAAACAAAATGGAAAAAAATGAAAAATGAACAAAGATGTAAACTCCCCCACAATAAATTGAATGAATGAACAAAATGTCAGAAATGATCAAAATAATGAAGAAACTGAACAAAAAGTAATCGAGAAAAGTGACAAAAACAGAATAGAATCATCAAGAAAATAACCAAAATGAACAACAAAACAGAGAGAAAACGAACAAAATTATTTTAAAAATTATATGTGGGTAAAATAAGAAAATCAAAAATATGAATGAAATATTTGGAAAATGAACAATTTTTTAAAAGTAAACTAGAACAGCTAATATAACAAACAGAAAATGAATGAAATTATATAAAAAATTGACCAAAATGGTTAAGGTCATAAACAAACTCACACAACCCATCATGGTTCCTAGATCTAAGGGTACACAGTCAGTCTTTAATCCATATATTTAGATAACGTTTTAATAATTACTTGTAATACTTCAAGATGGTGAAGTAAACACTGGTTAGATCACCAATAAAAGTAAAATTATGTAAATAAAATCATCATAGCCATTTATAATGAATGCTTATAGTTATTACTGTAATCATATGTATTTTATTTATTATTCATTATTAGGTTTATTGTAAATGTATAACGTAGTAATATAATAAGATGCACAAAACTGAAGGATAAAATCACTTTATTTGTTCTGGTTAACTGTTATGGGAATAATGCACAAAAAGAGCAAAAATATTGAGAAAATAATCATGAAAATGAACCAAAATGAACATAACAATCAAGAAAACAAATTTAATTTAAAAATAGTAAAGTGAACAATAGAAGAAACAAAAAAATTAACAAACACACAATATTTTTTAATAATCTAGAAAATTAATTAAAAGACCAAAAATAATGCACGAAATGAGCAAAAAATAAATAAAATAATCAAGAAAATGATACAAAAAGAATATAATAATCAAGAAAAATAAAAAAAGAAACAAAAATATACAAAATAATTTTAGAAATGGTCAAAAGTAATAAAACAATAAACAAAACAGAAAAAGTGAACAGGGTAAGAAACAATAACAAAATTATAAGAAATATACAAATATTTAAAATAAGACAATCAAGAAAATTTATAAAAAGACTAAAAATAATGCACAAAATTAGCAAGAAATAAATTGAATACAATAATGAAGAAAATGAACAAAAATGAACCAAAACGATCACAATAATCGAGAAAAATAAGGAAATAATTAAAAAAGAAACTAAAATAAACAAAATCAATTAAAATAGTCAAAATCAATAAAACGATAAAGAAACGAACAATATAAGAAACAAAAAAATGAACACAATCATAAAAAAATGTGCAAACATTTAAAATTCAAAAATCAAGAAAGTTAGCAAAGAAAGGAGCAAAACAATTACACAAGATGAGCAAAACTGATCAAAAACAATTAAGACAGTAGAGTAAAATAAAAATAAATATAGGCTAATAAACAAAGCAACAAATAGAATATAAATACCAAAATATGACAAAAATGGTTTGACAATGATCAAACTTGGGTCCATAACTCGTTTTGGGTCCCGGACTTCAGCCTTGGGGAGACAGCCACAGACCACAGAGTCAGACTTTTACATTTTTTAATCCTTACTTAAGCACTTACTAAAATGTTCTGATCCTCTATGAATAAAATATAATGGTTATCGCGGGCTCTAGTCGAAGTCCCTACCTTCCCGGATGGGACCGAAACAGAACGGAGTGTCCGGTAAACAGAATAATGGTTAATATATTTTAGTTTTTAGTGTTGCTCGTCTCTATCGCACCCGTCAATCGTCCACCTCTTATTCGTCTTTTATTCCGGCGCTTCCACTTCCCGCCTTCACGTTGTTCGCCGCGGCTTCGTTCGCTCTCTGTGTGTGTTGATGATATGTGTGTTGTCAGCTGAGAGGAAAGGACAGCCTGCTGCGGTACACACTGTTCCCTCCCGGCCTGGCTCGGCACGGAACGGGTTACAGGTCAGGGTGTCTATTGGAACACAGTGTTCTCATCAGCAGCGCCAGCGGTACAGCTACAGTACAGCCGGAACATTGTGTTACTTTGTGGCTGCTTTCCAAGACCTGCCCTTAATTTTACACTAAACGCCCTCCCACAACTCCACTATTCTACTCTCTCTCTCTCTCTCTCGCTCTCTCTCTCTCGTACCCCCGTGTCTCTTTCCTCCCGTGTCATTTTCTAGTGTGAACTCCATGTGGTCACTACACCGGCACGTTTATCATCACTGACTGAGGCGCACAAAAAAGGACCCAACAGGGGAGCAAAGGCAGGGATAAAAAAAAGCAAAGAGCCGGCGCGACACACTAAGCACATGGGCAGAACATTTAGTACCCTGGATATGAGAGACAGGCTGGCGTGAATGAAGGAGACAAACGCGATTTGAAGTCACCAAACCCCGTAAGTCATTCCATTTTATTCTCTTTTTTTTCTACTGACAGCTTCCTTTCAGACATCACAAAGGGATACATCGACATAAAACAGCATCTGTCCTCGTCACTTATAGTAGTTGGTGGTCAGTCAGTGGGGGAACCTTCCCAGTCAGGCATCTCTGGTTCCTACTGAACATTTGGATCACACACTTCATTTTGTGCTGATCTGTGAATGTATCAGTGTACCCTTTTCTGTATAGGGACATAAAATGGACAAAATGGGTAAAAAAAATGAGAAGACGTGAGTAAAGTCAGTGAGAATAAGCTTAAACTGGACAGGAATCAGGACACGAACACGAATGGACTAAAAGAAGAAGATGAACACTGGTCGATGAAATAAGAAAGAACATGAGGGAAAGTGACGTGTATGAACAAAGTAATCAAGAAAATCAACAGAAATGGATAAAGTAAGCAAGAAAAATGAACACAGATGAACTAAATAAGAAAGAAAATGAACACTGGTCAATGAAATAAGCAAGAACATGAGGAAACGTGATGAATATAAGCAACAAACCAGCAGATGTGAACACATTAATCAAGAAAATTAACAGAAATGGATGACCTGAGCAACAAAATGAACACTGGTCAACTAAATACCCAAGAACATGAGGAAATGAGACATTTTAAAGAACATAACTAATAAAACTGAACAAAGTATTCAAGAAAATTAACAGAAATTGACAAAATAAGCAAGAAAAATGACATGAATGAACTAAATAAGGAAGAAAATGAACACTGGTCAACTAAACAAGCAAGAACCTGAGGAAAGATCATTATAAGCAATAAAACCAGCAGTGATTAACAAAGTAATCAAGAAAGTTAACAGAAATGAACAAAATAAACAAGAAAATGAGTAACGACCAAATTGAACAGAAATTAAGAAAATAAGAAATGAACAGAGTAATTAAGAAAATGAATAGATATGAACAAGATAAGCCCAAATTGAACACGAATGAACTAAATAAGCAAGAAAAGCAGATGTGACCAACATAAGCAACAAAAGATGCAAAAATGATCAAATTAACCAAAAAAATTAATAGAAATGAGTATAACCACAAGAAAATGAATATGAATAAACTATACATAAGCAAGAAAGTTTAGAAATGTGGATGATATGAGCAACAAAAGCTTCAAAATTAGACAAAATCATCAAAGATAATAGACAGAAATGAACAAAATAAGCAAGAAAATGAACAATGCGAAGAATATGAATGATCAAGAAAATGAACAGAAAGGGACAAAATGAGCAAAGAAATGAAGACGCATGAATAAGTAAGAAAATGAACAAAAAAAGAACAAAACATGAAGAAATTAGCTAAACAATTCACAAAATGAACAAATCTGAACCAAATTTTCAAGGAAATTAACAAACAAATTGAGATAACGACCAAACATAAGCAAAGCTATTCAATAATGAACAAAAAGTCACCATGAAATTAAAACTATAGACAGTTTCATTTGGACACATGTACATTTTACTAACACTGAGGTGATAAATCCATCTTATTCTCGCTGAAATCAGTGAAGATTTTGCCACATGTGTAGTTCAGGATCCCGCTGTATCCCAGTGTGCTGAGGGAAATGAGGGCTGATAAGACTTGTGTGTGCATTTATGTGTGCGTTTATGCGGGTGATCGTGTGTGTGACTGTGTAGTACCTCTTGGCTGTGGCTTCCTTGTGGAGATGGACGGAGACAACGGTTTACATCCAGAGTCTCTTAAGGATTAGGTTTAACTCCGTAAATGACACTCTGTATAGTACATAATATTCTGGGTGTTGGTTTAGGACAAACAGGTACACTAAACATAATAGCAGCCTGTCAGCATCTGAAATTATATGTCCATTCTCAAGCATGTGTTTCAAGTTATAAGGTGGGAATCAACTTGGCCTCATGACTTGCACATAGGCTGAGGCAGAAATGACTCACTATGCCTTGGGGGTGAGAGTAGTAAAGAAAACTGTCTCTTTCAAATTCTTTCCAATTCAAAAAGATCAGCTGAAAATGTCAAATTAAGTATACAAGTCGTTTCATGTTGCAAATGAAAACACTTTGCTACTGGAGAATCCCAAAAATCAACTTTACGGGGTTTTCTGTCTCCACATATAAAACCCTGTGATGTGCGTAGATCCAGGGTTTAAAATGACTCTCTTATGTCAGACAACATATGGCTCCAGGACGCCTGTTGGACACACTGTGTACTCACATGTTCACGTATGAATCAGCAGCAGCGGTGGCACGGATGTGAGACAGAATGTACAGATACACAGTGTGCTTCTGTGGTCTTCGTTTCATTGTGTTCTGTTCCTGCATTCCTCCACAGGGTATCAGAGTTTAGGTACATCTAGCCTACATGCCGTCTTATCTGTGTCATAACTATTTTCTCCCTGGTATTTTCAGTGAAATACATTTTTTACACAAAAGGAAAAAAAAAGTTGAATTGGAACTTTTCTGTACTAAATTTGGTTTATTGACAACTGATCTAAATGTGGCTTGAAGTGCTTCATTTCAATGAGAATCCTATTATGAATTTACATATAAATTAATTATAATAAATAAAAACCCCTCATTTACATCCTAAAAAATGATGCTGAGTTGTACGTGAGGGGGTCTCAGATTGGTGAGCACCATCAGGCTTTGCCAGCGGGAAACTGGATAGAAGGAACATTGTGTTCAGACACACAAACACGCACCACACCACATACACACACACACACACACACACATACATAGAATGGACACACACACTCGAGTTACATCCAAAATTAAATCCGTGAAATTTACACGACGTACAACAAGGTGTTGTTACTGCAGACATGGACATTTTGTTCTGTGCTTTTGTCAAGGAGTCCAGGGAATAAACACTTGACACACATGTATCCATCAGGAATATATAGTTCAAAATCAGAGACATATGATGGTCTCACCTTGTGAGTCACATAACATAGGTGGTGTCATGGTATGGTTTATTAACCATTCCAAAAAAGCTAATCGGCTCAAATGTGTTTCTTCATACAGTGAGTTGATCACCACTTAGATGCGTCTCAGGCTGAGCTTGTCATCAGATATTCATCCTCAGAGATGTAGTCATGACAGCAGAACATTCTAATATTTGCATCAGATCAGAGAGGAGGTGTTCAGGAGAATGGTACAGGACACCACAGCTCCTGTTGGTCCATCCTACGAAGAACTGGTCCTGAGCGAAGCGTGTGTCTGCCATCTGATCAGCTCCCTGTATAACCTGTCCTCTCACATTACTCCCTCTGCTATGAATTTAAATGAATGATGGTTCTAAAATGTTTTGCTTCACATATGTTACATAGACTGTATGTGTCATGGTCAAAACAAGTTCAAAATGTCCTTCCTGAGTATTTCAGGAAAAGACTGGAAAAACTTGATACATGATGTGGTCAAATGTGAGCATGTAATGTTCGTGAGACATTTTTTAAGGCAGTTTTTGCAACAAATAAAGCAAATCTTGTTGGTACATGTAATAAATAAAAGAAATCAATATTGTTGAATAAGAAGTCAGATTGCACTCATTTTCATTATTGACAAACTAGGCACTGCATGTTTTGTCTTGATATAGTACTTACCGTATTTTTCGGACCATAAGGCGCAACATAAGGCGTATTAAATGAAACAAAACGGAAGCACCAAGAAGGACCTCCTCGAAAGGCATTGATCTGCATGTTGCGTGCTACCGCTGTTGCTATGAGTCAGGTAGAGACAATAGAGACGCTTCTACCTGTGGTTCTCTGTTCAATAACCCACTGTTCAATTTTGTCCTCCAACTCTGGCCATCTCACTTTGCTCCCTTGGGAACTCAGTTCAGTCTTTACCTGGTACAGGGCGTCTTCTCGCTTCCTCCACTTCCGTACCATTGATTCATTAATGTTGAATTTTCTCACAGCTGCTCTATTTCGAATTTGTACTGCCTGACTGATAACGTTGAGTTTGAAATCCGCGTCGTAAGCATGTCTCTTAACAGGAGCCATTTTTGCTGTACCGGTACATACCGGTATTACTCTGTGAGGTTCCTGACTTCGGTGGCCGTAATGCTCAATCCATCAAGTTTGGTTCGAGATCAGTAAGCAGAATTAATCATACATAATGCACACCGGATTGTAAGGTACACTGTTGATTTTTGAGAAAATTAAAGGATTTTAAGTGCACCTAATGGTCCGAAAAATGTGGTAAATGTATTAGATCAGTTGTCCCAACATTCAATCATTAATACTCATGTTTCAGTTCCAAAAGTCATCTTTGTCAAAAAATAATAACTTACTATTCTTTGTACTTTTTGTAACAGTAAATTCATGGACAGAAATATTTTTAGCATTAAAAATATAATTTTGATTAAAGATCTTGAACATACTGGTGCTTCAACAATTACAGAAACATAAAAAATGATTCTGTAATTACCAAGGTCATTGTCATCTTGTCTCATCATGTTGCATTTAACACAGTTTATGTGTTTTTAAAGCAAAAAAGACAAAAAAAAATCAAGTACTGTATATTCATCATTTATCAGCTGCTCTGTATAAGTATTTATATGATAGTACTGTCTGGTCTCATTTCATTGTGCCAACCTAACCTCTGAACAACAAGCAGCTGTGAGCTGATGTGATGCAAGTGTTAATGTCTCAGCTGCCACATGTGATAGAAATCACTAAACGGTGTTTGCCAACATGCTTAACATACCTAAGTAGCACTTTCATTGTCTGCAACAATGTCAAGATTATATTGTATCACGGCTGAAAATGCCTGTGGCTATGTGTGCTGAGTGATGAGAGAGCAGTTACACAAACACTATCTATCTATCTATCTATCTATCTATCTATCTATCT
>JAQQAE010001886.1:0-23861 GCA_029823295.1 Pseudamia nigra
GCCATTGTTAATGTCTATGTGTTGGGGGGGGCGGGGGGGGGGGGCTCTTTTGCAGCAGACTGACAGGCTTCAGCTCAGTGACTGTTTCCTTTTCAGTGCTGGCATCTGTTACAGCACATTCCACTTTTAGTTTTACTTCGCTGTCATTATAAATGACTTTACAGGCTTCATGAAGCCTCGTCACCAGAGCATAAAGCCTTTTATTTACGGTCAATGAAAGACAGCGAGGTCAGTCATTTTTAGCAGATAGCGCAGAATTGTGAATTTCACTTCATGTTTCAGTGAACAAAGAAATGATTTGTCAAATCATATTCGTTGCTTGCATTTCAGAGTCACCTTTTCTGTGTGGATCTACCTCGTGAAGTGGTGCCACAAAAAGCTCTGTGGGATCATCCATCACGTGGATAGGAAAAATGCATATAGCTCTGTTTTGATGCAGCTTTCAGACACAGGTGGGCAGCTCTGTGGACACATTTGATACAAACACACTTAATATGGCTTTGAAATATAGTTTATAAGCTTTATTTAGCCTTTCACTCCATAATTCAGCTTCTAGTCAGAAGCCATTTTATTTCGGTCTTAGCTCTCCTCTTTATCTTGTGCAGTGTTTGGTTCATTTTTTGGAAAACCTTGATTCTCAGAATCTGAAAAAGGTCAGAGGAAATAATGCAAATCCATTGTGTATAAAAGTAAAGGTACATCTGTACATCATGAAGGGCTCGTCAATATTGATAATTGTGATATATTTTTAAACGACATTGCAGTACTGTATCATTTTTGTGTTATATTGTGATTTTTTTAAGATCAGAGGTTCAGATGATGTCAAACTGTCTTTGACATAATTTGTTGTAATTTCATGTTGTGTGTTAGAGACAAATTTTCTGGATTCCATCTGTGCATGCACATCTAATATCAACATGACAGCCTGAAAGTGGCTGAAGTAATTTACTTGAAACTTGCTGTGATTATTGGTACATGCAATATTTCCATCCTGTCAGCTTTTTGGAGATTTACTGTACCACCATAGGTGTACTGTAGATTTTAGAAGGGATGGGGGAATTTGTCCCCCTTCGTACCAAAAAAAAATGTTTTTGACCCCAATGAAGCACTACTTTCAATGATATACAGCTTTTTCTAAAAAAAAAAAAAATCTTGCTTTACATAAGTTATGGCATTTTTTAATAGTTTTGGTTAATTCAATTTTCTTGATTATTTTGTTCATTCTGTTTTGTTCATTTAATCATTTTATTGATCATTTGTGTTCATTTTTGATCACTTTCTTAGTTAATTCATTGAATTTTACTCATTTTCTTGACATTTTTGCATTTCCTCAATATTCTGGTTATTTGGTACATTTTGTACAATCTCTTGGATAGTTTTTTTATTTTGTTCACTTTCTTGATTATTTTGTTCATTCTTGCACATTGGCTTAATTGTGTCCTCACTTGAGTATTTTGTTTATTTTAATAATTTTCTTGATTGTTTTATTCATTTATATTCATTTCACATCTTCATTACTCTGTTCATTTTTATTCATTTTCCTGATTATTTTGTTTACTAATTTTCGTGATCACTTTGTCTCCCTGCTGTACATACAAGACCTACACCCTTAGGTGGTGCTACTGCCTATAAAGAAAAAATCAAGTAAAACCTCATAAACCCTGCAATTTGGTAGCTATATAGTGCTTAACAAATTTATCAGACCACCACTGAATGTAAGGCTTATAATACAGCGACCCTAAATTCACAGTATTGGTAATTACCAACATAATTTTTGCCTGATGGTTAATCCACCAGCATGCAGAAGCTCTTGAATCAAAATGACATTTTAATGCAAAAATGTAATTAGTGTGGTTTTCTGTGAATTTTTCGAATTTACTACTTCACAAAAAAGCAGAAATTACAGTTATTTACTTGCATCTGCGAACAGAAAAATAGTTTTAGAGGACGAATGTTATAAAATGTTAATATGTTAAAAACAGGAATTCAGCTTGAAATTCCTCACTGTTCCAAATGGTAAAATGGCGAGAACTCACTGACAAGGAAAGAGTCTGCATTAAAGCACTTCATGATGCTGGAGGGTCTTTCAGACAAATAGGACAGGTGGTTTAATTTTGTGGTCTAATACATTTTTTTAGGACCATATATTTTTGTCTTTTTCATCCTCTTTGCCTTGTTACATTGTTTTACATCATTGTGTCTTACTACACCTTTCACAATTTTTTCATCTTGGAACATTGTTTATGTTGTTTCTGCTTGAGTTTCATCTTTGATGAATAATTTAAAGCCTTCAGCTTTAACGCAGAATTCGAAAGAAATAATGATCTGACATTTAAGTCGGTATTGGCTGAACATGTTTGGCTGTATTTCCCAGCTTTATCATGATCCATTAACAGTAAAAAACACACAAGTTCAATTGAGTTTTGCTGTGTTTAACATTGTATGCTCCAGCTGTAATTTTTGTGTTTAGAAAACCAGTAACAAAATAATATTTTTCAATGTTGAGGTTCATTTTAGTCTGTGTTAAGTCTGGATGCCAGTTGAGGAGATGCAATAGAGGTATCATGAGACGATTGTGAGTGATGATGTGTGTTTTGTGAGGCTGCAGAACAGACTGGGTTATGTATTAATAAAGAGCTTTGGATTTCCTGTGGTGTTATATATGACTGTCATATCTCTTGTGTAGGGGACATCATCATTCAAGCACGTGTGACAGCTGGAGAAGATGAAGCTTTCAGCACCAGTTTAGCATTGCCCCTGTGGAAATGGATTAGATTGGACTGCTACATACAGGACTCAAAGGTATAGAAGTGCACTTAAAGCTTCTGGGAGGAGGGATAAGAAACAGAAATTAAAATACAGCTCGTGGCATTTTATCTGAGTTTCATTTGGTGTCCTGGTTTTTCAGCGTTTGGTTTTCTTTTTAGAACAGCTGTAAGATCCTGAACAATGCTTCCTTTCCAGCTGGGAAACTCCGGGCAATTGCAGCGTGTTCTGCAATTTAGAGTCTTTCACAGCTCAGTAGGTTTTTTTTCTCTGTGGTGTGAGCTCATAGATTATTATGTCTGACTTTCAGGTGCTGCTGGATATAATGTGGCTTGGTCAAACCCGCAGATCAATATACAAGTAAGACGTGTCAGGCTTTATTTTAGTTTCTGCATGTGGTAAAATATGCCAAATGCACCTGCAGGCCTTTTAAAGTAACTTTGAGTCTGTGTGAGAACAGTGATCATGACTGTTGCCTTCAATATGTTATAGATTTCACAACAGTATCCATTATGATGACACGGATGGATACTTTGTGATCGGAGGAGGAAAATTCATGCCAGGAATTCATGGATATTTTGGACGTGTCAGATATTATCGTTTTGGAACAGATAAGGTAACAAATACAGTACTCCCCAACAAAGGCAAAGTGCAGTCACTTCACATCTGATCAGGTGATACAATGAAGGGACTGAACAATATAATTTAAAAAATGAACAAAATATGGCCAAAATAAGTAAGAAAATAAATAACGGGGGACATAAAAGTTAAAAAGAAAATCAAGAAAACAAATAAAAATGAACAGACCAACAAGCAAAGAGATGGAAATAATCAAGAAAATGAACAAAATTGAGGGAAACAATCAGCAAAAATGAAGAAAATAATCAAAAAATAACAAACATGAACAAACTAATCAAGAAAATGAAGAAAACTTTCAACTCAGTTCCACATTCTGACTGCTAAGTTACTACACTTGGCCTTTGTAGGACATCATAATGTAGTTGGTGATAAATATGACTGTAATGGCGTTAATCACAAGGTGTTAAACAGGATGTTATTTGTATCACAGGTTGACAATGAACTGTATCCTGAGGTGATGTTACAGGATCTGGAGGAGACTCATTGTGAGTGTCAGAAAATGAAAACATTTACAACAGCCTTTCTGCAGGAAGCAAGTGAGAGCAGCCTCCTGTCACCGCTCAACAAAGGTGAAAAAACATCCTGACAAGTCTTGCAGCCTTTCCACAGGCTTTTACTTTATATACAGTAGCAGTTACTGAAAGGGTGTCAATTAGAAAACTGCACACCTACAGTGTCATGGAAAGTACTTGCACCCTTGGTGATTTCTTATCTTACATTTGTCACACTTACATGTTTCAAGCAAATTTTAATAGTATTAGACATATTTAACTCACGTAAATAAAAAATTTTGTTTTTTTGACAATTTTATTTATTAAGAGGAACAAAAAAAAACTATTCAACCCTGCCTGCCCCTGTGTGAAAAAGTATTTGCCTCACCCTTGGCAACAACAACTACAATGAAGCATTTGAGGTAATTGACAATTAATCTTTGACATCACCGGGGAGGAATTTCAGTCCACTCTTCTTTGAAGTATTATTTTAATTTAGCCACACTTGACGGTTTTTGAGCATGAATGGCCTGTTTAAGATCATTCCACAGCATCTCAATTAAGTCTGGACTTTGCAGGCGTTTCGATTGGAGGGAACTGCAGATGGCACCTCATGGCGGTGCTGAAAGAGATACAGTACTGTAAGTCAGCAAAAAGAAAGGCCTGCTGCTCAACACAAAAAAAGACAAAAATCATGATAGTGGACCCTAGTTGAGAAGATCAGACAAGTTTCAATTTAGAAGAAGACATACTTGAGGAAGTGCAGGAATTTGCATATGTGGGCTCAGTGATTAACACCAAAGGCAACTGCAAACAAGAGATCACCCAAAGGCTTGCCATGGCCGAGAGTAGCATCCAAGGCATGACCGCCATCTGGAAGAGCAATGCCATTAGTAACAACCTTAAACTCAGGATCAACAGAGCAATGGCTTTTGCTATTTCGAAATACAGATGCGCGTCATGGGCAATGACCACAAAAGAGGAGAAGAAGGTAGATGCATTTGAAGTGTGTTCATAAAGATGCTTGCAGCACTTGCATGTGGTTAGTCATAGTTAAGTCATGATTTAACAAGAGAGGATAAATACTTTTTCACACAGACTCGGGTAAGTTTGAATTGCTTTCTCCCTTTAACAAGTGAAACCATCATTTAAAAACTGCATTCTGTATTCACTTGGGGTATCTTGTCTAATATTAAAACTTGTTTGATGATGGGAAACATTCAAGTATAACAAATATACACAAAAATAAGGAGTCAGGAAGGGGGTGAATACTTTTTTACAGCACTGTGTCAAGACTGAGAATACGACTGTTGACAGTTTTCTCCTTATGCTTTATTTCAGGTTTCTGTATTTCTCATTTCATTAGACTGTGGACACAGTTTGATAAGAAAATCTGCAAACAGACGTGGACCTGGGAAACACAGCTGAAGTATAAAACACTTTTCAATTTGCTGCAAACAAAAGATGCAGAACAAAGAACAGGTGAGGATTTTGCCTCTGATTAGATATTGTGCTTAGACTAGATTCAACACATGATTATTAACTGTTTCTGACAACTTGCATTTTCCATAGAATCCTCAAGCATGAAAAACCTTGGAAGCACTTTGTTCAAGCAGGCTGTCAGTGCAGTGTTTACTTTGGATGAGGCGGAAATTGAAATCACATCCAAATCAACAGCTCTCCTCCAAGTATCCTCCTGCTTTGGAAATCACAAAGCATCTCTCCTTTTGGCTGCTATCCATCTCTCCGGCCTGGGACACTCAGTCGATCACCAACGGGTATAGTCAATGCCTTCCTTGTTGCTTAATTGCTACTTTATCATCATAGTCAGTTCTGTAATGATGACTGATAATATTGAACCATGTGTGTTTCAGGGACATATCTATAGTTTGATTGGAGCTTTGGGGGATAACCGCTTCGCCCTAATGCATGCTGGGTACAAGCACACACAAGGAATTGATGGGTTTCCGAAAGACCTGGACATGGCTTATAGCTACTACTCCAACGTGGGGGCTCAGAGCAATATTGACAGCGCCAAGGGACATGAAAATAAGGTACTGTACATTTACTCAGACACATTCTCTACTCAAGGATCCAGATACTGACTCAGAGAAAGTGCTGACTCATGCGCTTTACGTTTGGGTTTTAAGTAGAGTCTTGTTGTTTTAGTGTGTATTTCCTCCACTCATTAATAGAATTATAACTTGTATGAGTCAAATGATTCAGGTTTTGGTGGGGTATTTAAGACTGACTGGAGCAAAAATCTTAACTACACAGCCACTTGTTATGACTTGTGTCTTGAATCATAATCCTGACTCAGGCAAAAGTGAAAAGTGCAGTGACTGAAATTTATGCACAGTGTGGTGAAATAAAGTATAAAACTGATTGCGTTGCCATGCACACTAATATTCAGTTTCCCCCCTGTTTTTTTCCAAAAAGTGCCCGATCCTGAATGTCTGATAAGCTGTTTACATGGCCATTGAAAATGAATGTTCCTGTTTCCATGCAGCTCTTCATATCTTGATTACTGTGTGATTCACTGTGTGAACTCAGCCTCACTCTTTCACTTTCAAACACCATCCCGAAGAAATCAAGTTTTGAATATTTGTGCATATCTACATTTAAATATATTTTCAGTTATGATGTTTTGAAGATTTGAAGAACTGTGGACTTCCTTTTAAAGCATCTGCACCAGAGAAGATCTTTGTCTCTATCACAACTGACCTTAACCACACATTTGCTGAATATACTTTGTCCAAATAACTGGAATAAACATATCCAACATGTCATGCCATTAGGAAATAACTTGAATCAGAATATTCAACTAGAATATGCTGTGAATTATGCCTTCTTCCAAACGGAATATGAGACATGTGGGATATGTTGTGCTGTTATTGTTCCAGTTTTAGGAGGGTTCTGTAGACTTGGACAAATCCATCTCATTAACAGGTTTAGGTTAAAAGAAAAGTCTGCAGTTCAAGTTGAAAGGAGAAGCACATCTACAATTAAATATTATAATAGGGGATTTTTAACATGTATTATATTGAAAACATGTACAACGTGTACAAATATTGAAAAGCTGACATTTTTCAAGATGGTGTTTGGAGGAGTCAAAGAGGCGGCTGAGTGCACACAGTGGAACATCTGTTACTCTCGAAAATCCTTTTTTAAGCAGGGTCTGAACAGCTGCATGTAAACAGGAATATTAGTGAAAGATTCATTTTCATAATCCAGGTAAACTGCTTGTTCTTCTTTGAAATAACCAGAAATAAATGGAATATTTTGCACATGTGAACATAGACAATGAATTAATCATGCAGGTAATGAACATCACTATAATAGAGTATTATTCTACATACGTAATTACTACTGCATAACAGACCTTGAAACATTATGATTGTTTTCTCAGTTCTGGCCTCCCTGTCTTGTCTGTTTGTTTCATATCTACCAATGAATACATCAAGGCATTATATTTTTTTATGGGTTATTGCACTATTCATTGTACTGTATCAGAAATCAGTCAAAACCTAAATGGCACTCAGTCCCACAGTGCACTCTGGAAACAGATGTGGACTGCACTAAACTGTCATATTCAACTGATAATATATTAAAAATATCATAGATAAACCGAGACTGTTCATTCCCTCACCATTACGGACCTGTGTCCAGAGGGAGTGTTACTGTCCAGCATTACCATGGTTACAAACACAGCCACTTGGACCTCAGCACACCTCATCAAAACCACTTGGACCAAGACTCACCTCATCAAAACCTACACATGTTGAAATACTAATATTTTTAGCTCACAGAATATTGGTTTCAGATTTTTTCAGGTGAGCCTACTTAGAGCTATGATTCAGTGACATACTGTACCCCCAGTCAGTGTCTGCTTCATCTGTCAGCATTTTATTTTTTTATTTTTTATTTAACCTTTATTTAACAAATAAAAGACTCAATGAGATTAAAAATCTCTTTTACAAGAGTGTCCTGCCAACAATACAAAAGTTGCAAAGAAATCAATTTCAGTTAATGAAATCAGATAAAACATATACAGCCAGATGTTTTTGTCCCCAAGTCATTTAAGATCTTGAAGAGCATGAAGGGACATCAGTGCCGAGGGAAGGTACCGCACAGAGAACAGCCTGGAAAAGTACTTTTTGGATTTAGTGACAACTTGACACACCAAGTTTTTCTAAGTTCATTGTTTACAGAGCTGCCCACACAGTTAACACAGAATAATCACATGAATGAATCAGCAGGGCGCCCAAGGCTGCATCAGAGTGACATGCTAAAATGTCACACAGAGACATTTCCAAACTGAAACCGATGTTGTGGACATTCACTTCCTTCATAAGATTGTGGAAATCCTTCAGTGTTAGAGCGGAAACCGAGTTGTCCGTCAGTTTCCCCTCCATCACAAGAGAAGTTTACACACGCTGTTGACTACAGTACCTAAGTCCCATCGATCTTTGATTGATTGGCGAATGAACAGTGACATTGACAAGCACAGCTCTAACTCAGCATTGGATGTCTCTGTCCCCATTTGTAAGTGCACAACAGATGAAAAAACATATTTGAATCCATCAAATAGGACACAGGGAGAACATGCAAACTTCACACAAAAAGGCTTTTGTGCCAGGGATGAAACTCAGAAATTTCTTGCGCTGAAACACATGTGCTAGCTCACCACTGTACTACTGTGCCACCAACCATATGTTATCTGCTAAGAAATTACTGAAGATGATGAAAAACACTGTATTTCATAATGTTAAAGAAAGTGAAAAATTCCAGGATCCACACCTAAATTTAATGGGTTCTTCCGATCAGTAGTTTTTATTTAATCAGGCTAACAGAGAAACCAACCACCAAACAAACAAATCAACCAACAGATGCTGAGGTACTCATCAGTAATCACAGATACAGACATAAAGACACAACTTTGTCAGAAAAATACTTATGCACAGCTCCCTGAAAACTTAAGTACTTATGTACAGTAACCAGATATTTGCAGGTTGTTACTTGCCACCCTGGACTATAAAATTACATTTTCTACAACCTAATTAATCACACAAGGAGTGAAAAATGTTAGTTAAATACAAGCACAGCTATAAAAAGGCCATATGTCATACCCACATGCAGAAACATGCCTTTTCAAAGGAATGCAAAGGGACAGTGTCTAAAATTTTAATTAAAAATGTGAATGAATTAGACTTTCTGATGAACAGAAGAACACTCACATGATAAGGTGTATGAAAATGCAGCTTCCAAATTGTTTCCTTTTAATTCTGTGAATATTAAAATAAGCTGTGCCTCATGAATAGAGGTTGCAAACAGGTTCACATGTCCTGATAAGAGTAGGTAAGTAACAAAATGACAGTTCATCCAGGGATTTAGCATCTGCTCTAGTTGGAAAAGGAACTAAGACTCTATCATGGAAGAGCACATAGAGTCACTGTGCTATTTTGATCACTCAGGAAAAACTCAGTGATGAGGAGATTAGTCTTCATAAAAATATCTGATAGAAAACTCTACAAATGTGCAAACACAATGCTGGTATTTATAAAAACCCTGGGGTAGGGTTATGAGTAACAAAAAGATATGTAATTCTAGGAAATTATACAGTATGTGCATATAAATAATTCTGCCACTGTTGTACTGATACTGCTATATTGTTTTATTGATTGGGCCAACCTTTCTAAACTCAGGAAATATATTGAGATAAAAACTGCATTTGCAACATAACAGAAAAAAACATTAATATTGTCAATAACACAGTAATAAATAATGCCTTAAAATAACTAGAAAGCATTCAGCGAACCTCAGCCAAGGCAGCTCAGTTTGTCTTCATAGTGAAAACCCGACATTATAATTTGAATCCAAAAGAAATATTCTTAAATTCATTTGACCATCATTATTGAATTCTTTAACCATGATAAACTACCATAAGCATTTGGACTCACATACAGTACGAGTTGTTATTAGTTCAATAGTTTTTTTTTAATTTTTTTTTTTTACAAAAAATAATGTTTCCATTATGGCAGCTTCCTTTAGGATCTAACTCCATAAATGTTGAAGATACATCAAATCTGTGGGCACATTACTGAATCAGCAGATTCCCTCTACAATTTGGTGTCAGTTGCATGTCTAGAGCTTTATTTGTTATCTGATAGTAGCTATTTTTCCTCAACTCCTGCAAGTATAAGCAAGGACAAATGTTGAATTTGGCCCTATCTCACAATGGTAACGAGTCCTTTAAAAATCTTCTGGATTCAAACAATGATCCAGATCAATCCCAGAATCTAATTGATTGATCCTTGTGCCATTTCTGACCTGTCCTGAAAATTTCATCCAATTCAGTTCATAACTTTTCAAATTATGTTGTGAACAAACAAACAAACAAACAAACAAACAAACAAACAAACAGATAAATAAATACATAACTTCCTTATTGAAGGTAATAAAACTTAAAAATTAAGTTCAGCCATTAAAATACAAACAAATGAATCAGCTAAAACAAGGAGAGTAAGAAGTAAATGTGATTAAATTAGATATTTAAAATCATGTAGTTATATAAGTAGAAGAGAACAGTTATATAATAGTATATGCATTCATTTTTGTTTTTCCCACAGCAATACACACCTGAACACATCTATCTAAGCAACCAAGAGGATCTAAAACACCTGGTGTGCGAGACCAGTGATGTGTTTGAGTATCTGAAGTTTGAAGCAGAGAGGGGAGACATCACAAGTCAGGTGTGTGCCGTTTACCAAACAGATGACTTTTTATGAAGCAGTTCAGTCTGGCTGCAGACTGTATGAGTGAAATTAAGTACTTTAATTACTTCTGCCTGAGTCATTGTTAAGAACTACCCAATAAAAACTCTATTATCGTCAGAAACGCTTGGGAGCAATGCTGTACTGGGGACAAAATGGAGTCTCAAAAGACATAGCGACTGCCGTGAAATGGTTTGAGAGGATTGCAATGCAGATGAAGGATCCGGCAGCCATGTACGACTACTCTATTCTACTGATGAAGGTTTTGTAATAATATAAAGGCTACCTATTTTCTGATTGAATTGAACACTGGATATTTTGTGTCTGTCTCTGTTTTGACATTTATTGATTTGCTGATTGATGTTGATTCCTTCAGGGCCAGGGAGTAAAAAGAAACTACACCCGAGGTTTTCAGCTGTTGGAGAAAGCTGCCGCAATGGTACTTATGTGTGTGTGTGTGTGTGTGTGTGGCAAACAGTCATAGTGTTTACAGAATGCGCCTTCACTACAAACATCAGCTTCTGTTTTCCTGCTTTAGGGCTCAATTAATGCGTTGAATGGCTTAGGCTGGTACCATGGGATTATGCTGAACGACCACAAAACTGCAGTGAAATACTTCGAACAAGCTGCATTAAATGGAAGTGACGATGCAATGTTTAACCTGGGAATTTATCATCTCAGTGGGAAAAATCCTGACAGTCCACAGAGGAATGAGGTTTGAATCACAAAGTCAGCTGAGTAACTGTTGTTTTATTAGAGCTTATAAAGGGTTTACAAATGAATCTACACTGTTTAATGTAATTAATTAGGTTGTAGGCAATAGCCAGTAATTTATATGTACTATTTTCTATGATTATTTTTCTAGTGCATGGTAGGTTTTGACATTATTGAGCAAAACAAAAAAAATCCTGTTACCTTCCAGCATAATTCATGCAGTCTCACAGGAAACATGAAGACAATCCTTCCCATGATGGAGACCTTTACTAATCCTATGTGTTTTCAGACAGATAGGGAGGGTCGATAGGCAACTGTGACAGCTTCACTTACCAATTGGTGATCAGATTCAGTCAGATGTGACTCGGCTGCTCTGCTTTGTGGTTCGACATGGATGCTTGGAAAAGAGGCTTTTCATTCTGATAGTGACATGAATGTGCATTAGGTCATTTATATTGAAATTTAGTCTATGAGCTGCCAGGGAGGAGAATGCTACAGAAAGAACATGTGTCATTTGAATTCTATCATTTTCCCCTTCATTTTGGCTCTTGAAGCATTCATACTCAAAATTTTTATTTGGCATAAACATATTCACAGACCAAAGCTTTGACAATATTGTACATTTTACACTAAGCCCCTTTGCCTGTTAAAAATAAAAGTAATTCACTTAGTTCCAAGACTGTACATATTCGTGGACATGGGAACCGCAATGCCACCCACTGGTTTCTGAAGTGCTGTATTCAGGCCAGTCAGATTGCAGTTTCCTGGTTTCTATTTTGTAGCCAAACTCTGAAAATGATCATATTTGAACAAATATGGTTGAGCTGCAGGTGTACAATGAGTCAGTCAGTCACTGGTAAACTAATGCTGAATGCTAGCTGACTGACTCAGTAAAACTTCATGAAGCATTGCCTGCCAAAGTCCTTTTACAGTATTATTGATGTAACATCCTAAGCCAGGGGTCTGCAACCTTTCAGTCTCAGGAGCCATTTTTGGACAGAAAGTAAAAAAAGAAAAAGCATGTTGAGAGCTGCAGAAAATATTCAGACCCTTTATGTGCTGCATGAAATATAATGCTTTCTTTTCTTCATTTAATCTGTTATTATTTCATTCTTTTTATTAATTCTTTTATCAATTTGTTAATTTATTCAGTGTGTATTTCATTTTCTTGATTATTTTGCTCATTTTTTATTTCATTTGTTTTAGTTCCTCATTTTTAATTTTTGTGAATTATTTTTCTCATTATTTTTGTTTTTTGTTCATTTTCTTGTTTATATTCATTATATGGACTATTTTGTTAATTTTCTGGAATATGTATATATTCCTTTTTCATTCTCTTGATTTACCATTTTACAAATTTTTGTGAGTTTTATATTTTTTTTTATCATTTAATGTGTCATATTGTTTAATCTTTTTAATTTTCTTGATGATTTTGTTATTTGCATTGTTTATTTCTTAATTTTTGTTTTTTTATATAGTTACTTTTTATTCTTTTTGTTGATTTAGTGCTTATTTTGCTCATTTTAATTTATTGTGGTGTGTTACAGTACTTCATTCAGTGGACAAAGCCGCAGGAGCCACTGTGGAGGGGCGAAACAGCCATATGTGGCCCTGAAACTGGAGGTTGCAAAACCTTGTCTTAACCACAATTACAGCCAAGCTGACAGTAAAAAAAATGTTTTAATAAATAAATAAGATCTATTTCAGTCTGACTCCGTAGGCAAGTGGAGCTGTCATAGAGACCTGTCAATCAAATCCCAGCATGACAGAGATAAACCACCAGGTCACTTACTAGGGGGTCCAAATAAAACAACTGAGACCAACAAATTTATTCACTCATTCATTTGGTCACTTTTTCAGAGCGAAATCCAGTGTAACTTTGTGGGAACCAGGACTTTGTGGAGCCAAAGGGACGTTGCAACAGCAGCTACTCGTGGTTTCACAGATTAAGTTATTAGTGCACTGGCTTCAGCGTGTCCTTTCCCACTTATCTAGTGTGTAAAATTTAGTGAAACCCAGAAATGTAAAACAATATTCACTTTTATATTTTCATTGGTGTACAATGGTGTGAAAGCAAGAATAATTTTTGATACCTTAGCATGAGCTGTTTATACAGTAGCTCAGAGCTTAATTTCCTCTGTTTATAGCAGGTGACATCCAGCATTAGTGTACATTACCATCATCTGCTATATTTGATTGTGGTGTGTGGAGTTAATATCCCCTTAACTAAAAAACCCAGAAGGGACAAAACACTGACTATAATGAGGGATTTAAAATTTTTAAAAACAAATTTATTTATTTTTGCATCCAGCGCATGTGAGGCAGCGAGAAGTGTTTAGCTGGGTGGAGTTTGCCAGTTTGCCACTAAATGACACTAAATATTACAACTTGAATGCTTGAAGGTTCAACAATAAAGGCTTATAAATTGCAGTAGCCTATTAGTAAATGTTTTAATGTTTTGACCGATTAAGGGACAAGATAAATCAGAGTAAATAGAATAGGTACAAAAATAATTAACAACACTAACTTGGTCTGGCAAATATCAATCCTGATTTATTCAGGCAAACTGTTTCACAACTATAATTGTCACTTAGAAAGTGTTTACAACCTCATTAAAACATTTATAAATCCTTTATAAGGGTATTCTCATTACAAACTGGTACCGCTGCCCGATATTGTTATTTGCTCTACAGAGCGCTGCATTCCGGCTGTTCCTCAATGCATCTCGTTCTGGTCATGTAGCTGCGTCTGTGGAGGCAGCGTGGTACCTTTCGACAGGAAGCCTGGAAGGGGTGTCTCAGGATGTGGAAAGGGCTGTGATGTAAGAGGCTTTCATTAGCTTGGTGAAGAAAGCTTTGTTATGGGCTGTTGCATTGTAGCCTGCAGCTCAGTAGCATCTAATTACAATGACAGTGGCTAATTCAAGGTCGGAACCTACTATTTGCATATCTAAAAATAAGAGCCACTGTCACTGCATTACAGTGTAGTACAGAGAGATTCTACTTACCAATGATCCTTTGGTATCTTATGAATATTGGGTATCTTATTAAACAAGACCCCGCTGCTGTAGATGCTTTTTTTTTTTTTTTTTTTTTTAGAAATCTGAGTATTTTTAGACTATGTTAAAGTATTTTCAGTGTAAGTGGAGTAAATGATATTCCATAATTCATTACCTTCTGTGCAGAATGCTAAAAAAAGTCTGTGAAAAGAACGGACACCTTGGATTTATGATCAGAGAGGCTCTCCAAGCCCACCTCCAGGGCTCCTGGTAGGGATATTAACATCAATTACTTTTTGTTGTCCCTGGTTAATCACTTTTTCTGCTCTTTTCTATTTGTCCTCACTGTTTTCACATTTGTGTTATTGTGTGGTGAATGTCACAGGCAAGAAGCATTTGTCAAGTATGTTTTGGCAGCTGAAACTGGTTTGGGTTTGGCCCAAAGCAACGCAGCTTTCCTTTGTGAGGTAAATGAGTTCTCCCATTAACTCTTTGCAGCTATCCATGTTTGAAAGGACTCTTCTTTGATTCATTTTTTAAACAGCGTGAGTAGCTAACTCACTGCATTCTAGTCACATACTGAAGAAGGTAAACCAAGCTGGAGGGAAATTATTAGAGCTAATGAAATAACTTTCATCATTGCTCCGCACCTTCTCACTCTGCAGTCGTTCTCCCAAATGCAGGAACTGAATCTTGGTTATGATTGTCAGTGGAGATATCATAACTACTCTATATTAAACTATGATCCCCATCCTTCCGGTGAGTTCCTCTCGTTTCATTTTTCTTTAACCTCTCTCCCTGCCAATCTGGTCGATAAACAGCAAGTATTTGTCTTCTTTTATAGCGCTGTTGAAAATGGGAGACTACTACTACTATTCTTCCAGGACCCAAGAAGACTCATTATCCTTGATTGGTCAGGCCGTATCAATGTATAGCAGAGCAGCCGTCGCAGGCAGCCCTCAGGTGACAGATTTACTTGGGCTGTAATCTCATCACCCTATGATAAACTTAATTAAACTTTCACGGGCCTGGGCTCACTGCAATAAAAACAACAAACAGAATTATACAATGTTATTATTTGGAGATTTTCTCTGTGAATAACCCATCAGAGCTGTTATGATTTTACTCTCACATAGGGAATGTTCAACTTGGCTGTTTTGGCACAACAAGGGCATAGTCTACCATTGAGGATGAAGAGCTTTTTTAATGTGTCACATGAAGATGAAATGGATACGGCGGTTGAGAAGATCTTAAAAAGGTGCTTTATTTTAATGTAGCCTCACACAGCAGTGAAAAATGAAGATTTCTCAGAAAGGCTGGAGCATTTGCAGCATCCAAGGCTTTTAAAAAATGCAACACGCTGGCAACAATACTCTCAATTTAATGCTGTCTACTCAATATCTATCTCATCCCTTAATAATATCTAATGCTGTCTCCATTGTTTTCTGTGTGAAGATGTGCAAAGAATGAGGATGAAGAGGCTGTAACGCCCTGCACTTTAGTGCTGCTTGGTGTCCAGATGGGGAAAGCCTTGAGGAAAATGACTCAGAGTGGTGCACAGCTCCTCTTGGTAGGCTGAAGGCACAGCCAGATCATGTGTAGTCAAAGAAAACCAGCACGCTGGGAGGTGGACTCATATTATTTCCCTTTGATATTTTGATCTACCTTTAATTATTGAACTCTGAGAAAATGCAAAATGGAACCTTGCCAGACATTGAAGACACTATAGATTGCTATTTTAAGAGTGAAAATGTGATAACTTATTTAAATAATTCTCTGTGTTTCTTTATAGGCATACGCATCTCTTCTCTCTGTGTGCGTCATTATTGTCTATCTGCCCTTGAAGATGTGTCTTGGTAAGTGACGATTTTCTCTTCTGCTGCACGGCTTTGCCACAAGAGGGTAGAATTTCCCCACATATTATTTCCTTTAGCCCAGTTTCATGCTACATTAAAAAGGTTGCATTACAGAGAAAAGTCAAAACACTGTAAATAATTCTTGGTCCCTTAATTACTTCATTATTATTATAATCTTCAAATGAACACAGAACAAAGATCTTCTAGAGGCCATGCGGTCACACTGACGTCAAGGACATTATCTGCCAGCCAAGATGGTGTCAACATGAACAGACTGCAGGATGGCCTCATGGGAGGACCCTACAGCACAGCAGGGACTCTATGGATTATGATACGAAATGGCGAGCACTGGCTCCAACAGACCTGCGATTTGGCCATGACTCTGTCAGGCGTCTGCCTGTGTGCTTTCTGGACCACACTACTCTATCATCTCATATGACATACAATGCCCAGGGTAGTGATTCAATAGCCACAGCAAAGCCTCAGATACTGCATATTGGGAGAGCATACATTTAGCGGATGAGCTGTGACACATTCGTGTTTCAGACTCATTGTGACTCATTTTGAGTTATGAAAGGGGAAGGAATGAGAGAAGTGCTGGTCCCAGTGTGAATGTGTTTCTTTATCAGAGTGTAGATAATGTTTCCTCAGTAACTGTTTCATCCATTGTTTTGTTTGTAGAAATCAAGTACTTACTCTATCATACACTTAATTTAATTGATGCTGAGTCTGACCTGCACTTATCATTATCATAACAAAGTAGAGCCAAAGAGAGAAGCTTCAATTATGTAAAACCTAATAATTTCAATACTGAAATCACTGAAAAATGATTTAATTGTATAGTAACTTATATTGTGTAAATAAGAGTTTTTAGCCTGTAAAGCCAGTGGATAATACTGTTGTGCTAAAGGGTGTATCCTCTGGGATGGAAGGGTTTTAAGATACGTACAGTACCTTGTCAGCTATTAGCTAGTCAGCTATTAAATATTATAAGTAATAGAACACCTCTAATTGTTCCTGTGCTATCAGTGACATTCTGATGATAGTGTCTCACTGGACACTGGGCATGCAGCAACAGCACACAGGGCACTTTTGTCCAAGGCCAGAGCTGTGGAATTTCAGAAGTTATTGATTTAGTCTGTCACTGGGCATGTGCTGCTGGCCGATACTTAAGATAAGAGATTATCAGTTTTACCCATCGCCTTGGGAGATAACAACAAAAAGTTTGGCTTGGAAGGATTAAAGCAGAGGGAGACACCTTTAGAGGGGTTTAAGTCCAAAACGAATGTGCCTCTGTGGAGCTGTTGTTACAGTTTCCATAAAGATAACATAATGGCCAATATCCTTTGAGGGATTTTGTTTCTATGGGTGTCAACAAATATGGGGACTAGACAGCGTTACTCAGTTCTTAACTGTTATTTACGGCCTGAATGGGTGTTGTGATGATGTTCAGTTTGGAGCAGTGAGTGTTGTTGCCTGGTATTCATAGAGCTGTCATTAGTTTAAATAAGGAGTTTTAAAGTGTAAACAGCAACATGTGGAGCTCCTTCGGTTTGAACTCATGTCTGTATGTAATTTGGGAATACTATAATCACCTGACTCTTCCTTCTTCTATCTCTGTCCCACTATCTGCTTCTCTGTTTGAAGGAAAAGGTCACCAAAACAAAAACACTACATGTGCATTATATTAATCTTCAGAAAATGTTTGTGTGTACTTTTGTGACTGCAAAAAATATGATCTGTTCTGCATTTAATACTGTTGCTTAAAATCATTATTATTTCAGTGTTGTATTAAAAAAGATTTTCCAACCACCCAATTGTCCTTTAAGATTTTGAGTCACACTTGTCACCAATTCAGTACATCATCATGGACAATATGTTTTTTTCTGTTTTGCATTGTTGAGGTTCTTGAAGTCCTTTTGAGTCAAAGGTGTAAAAATACAGACATTTCATATATTAAGCAGATAGGAAATATTCCAGTGGCTTTAAAAGATAAAATCTTCATTTCCATGTGATTGCTCAATCATTTGATAAGGCTGATTAATGTGACCCTGAATGTACTTCTTACTTCATTACTACTGTGATTTGATTTGCAGCTTTCACACTATTTTCCACTTGAATTAGATTGTCACTGAACCTTCTGCAATGTTTGATTAACACAGAATGAGAAATATGTGGGGGGAAAGCATCACCTGTTCATTGGTGCATGTGTATGACTGAAATACAAGGATTACTGCGTTATACACTTTGTACAAAAATAGCCTGTAATCATTTCATTTAATTACATGTGGCTGTAGCTGCTATTAAACCCAGCCCCCTGTAATACTGAAATACAGTATCCATACCAGTTAAAATTAGAAGTGGACTAATCATGAAATATTATTTAGGCAAAAATTGAGTTGAGTCACTAACCACATAACACACAGTGGACATATTTTGCAGGTGAACTTCGAGTAATTCTATTTGGCTGCCTAAGGACACAAAGTAGAAGCTGCTGTGCTGGACTTTGTGAATTGCTCCACAGTGCCAATAAAAGCCAATCAATGAAACACACTTCCCTTTTATGTTCCGATTTGTCTCCCTCTCAAAAAATTATGTTAATTATGAATGGGGCCTTTTTGAGTCACATATATGGAACACAACAAATCCAAATCTTGCCTGAAGCTAATTTCTGAAACATTGGCTTGTCCTTATACAAACTAAATATAAACTATCGAATTCACCTAAAAGCTCTCTGCGATGTCTCATTAGTCTATTCTTTGGTTTTCTAAAGCAGACAAAGTTAACCTTGAGATTAGCATTTCTTCCAGTCGTTCATTTTCCGCACATATTTCTGGCAAACTTTGTAAAAACACCAGTTAATAGACAGTGACCAATTCTGGGCTTTGAGCAGTAATCTTGTCCCTGACTGACTTAGGACAAGAGCCCTGTCTGCAGAGGCCGCTGGGTACACGAATGAATTTCACAAATTTAAAATGTGCATGTAAATGTGCTTTAACATAAGTAAATGAATGATTGCACAGTGTGTCAGGATTTCTAGTGGCCTGTGTGGAACAGGCTTATTTAACACTGTATCGACAGTTTAAAATGATACAGGCCCAAGGTCAGAGCACCACTTTGCCTACAAATGTTACCAGCTAATAAGAAGTACTGGATGTTTGCAACACACTGTGCTCAGACTGAGTTCATCTGTGCTTCTTCACATGGGGAGCCTCCAGCGAGAAGCCGAGGCTTCCCACCCACGCCATTGAAAGTAAGCAACACTTTGTCACAGTAAGTCATCTACTGTCGAAATAGTTTGTCCATGCTGAATAAAACTTTTACATTCCCCATTGCAATTTCTGCCATGTTACAGAGTTACTTAGTTTACTGGAATTATAACGACTGAGGAATTTGTGGTGGAAGGCAATGAGCCAGGAATTGTCATTCTCAGAGTCAGTGGGAGGCGATTTACTAGAACCAGTTGTTCCATAGCTGTATGAACAGTGTGCAGGTGCTGCTGTTCCAAGACAATTATGTTTTATTTCAAATCAGGCTGGATATATCCACATGCTTTAGTAAGAAAGAAGTGCTTTACTAAGTTTTGCTTGTTTTTGACAAATACCATCCTACATTCATTTTTCACGTTACAGAATTCTCTATGTTGGTAGATTGTCATTCACTTTCTAAAAAAATGAAAAAAGAATACTATTAATACAGGAAGTAGAGGTTGTTTGATTGCCTACAATAACAAGATGGCTGTCAGTATATATGGCCACCACTATTGTCTTCTTCCAGCAGCAGCAGCAGCAACAACTAACCCCAATTATTATGGCAAGTTAAATTGGGTACATTATTTCCACGCTATTATCTTCATGCGGTTGACAAGATTGTCGAGTCACTATCCACCTTTAATGTGACTGGAGAAAAGCGTTAATGAGTGAGGGGAGGATGGAACGATTGACAGACGGACCGGTGTAGCGTCAGCAGTAATGCACATGTTGTAGTGGTCAGTTGCGGTGATGATGGTGCTAAACCTAACGGCAAAGCTCTGCATTTACTCGTTGAGCTATACTGCTACCTTCACCTACTGTATGGTCAGGAGCTTTGGGCCATGCCCAAAAGAATAAGATCCCGGATATAAGCGTTTGAAATGAGTTTTCTCCGCAGGGTGTCTGGGCTCTCCCTTAGAGAGAGTGTAAGAAGCTCAGTCACCCGGGAGGAGCTCAGAGTAGAACTGCTGCCCCTCCATATCGAGAGGAGCCAGTTGAGGTGGCTTGGGCATCAGATCCGAATGCCTCCTGGACACCTCCCTGGAGAGGTATTTCAGGCATGTCCAACTGGGAGAAGGCCCCGGGGAAGACCCAGGACAAGCTGGAAGGCTTATGTCTCTCAGCTGGCCTGGGAACGCCTTGGGGTCCCTCCAGAGCAGCTGGAGGAGGTGGCTGTAGAGAAGGAAGTGTGGACTTCTGTACTTAAGCTGCTGCCCCAAGGACCTGGATGAGTGGATGATGATGGCTGAATGGAAATATATATTCCAACAAACTAGAATTTGTGAGTTGCACAGTTTTCTGGGTTACTAATTTCTGCTCCCAAACACTCCACGTCCACCAACAGTTGATACAAATGTTAAGGGCAAGTGACGGACCATGTCCTTAAACATTATTAAAACTGTAGATGAATGACAATGACACGTGCTCATTGTGTTGTATATAGTTGTTGATTGCATGATTGCACTGCAAGACCTAGTATCAGACAATAATGTATATGTAAACCACTATTTGTACTCTACACACTCCCTACTGTAAAAAAAAAAAAACAAAACTATGATGGATGAAAAAGGTGGATGAGAGCAGTAAATAAATGAAAACTTTATTAAACCTCATTGCTATCTCATTCTCGAGTTATATCTGTCTTGTAAGTAGATGTAATGTTGAGATGTTTAAATAGCTATAGTGAATTTTCACTATAATGTACTGTATATCTATCTATCTATCTATAGTTAAGTCTTTGTTTTGGCTGCTGTTAAAAAAAAAACTGAGCAGGTCCAGCTTCATGACTGTCAAATATAATAAATCTGGCTTTTCTCATCACTGACAGAGCTGATGCCTAGTAGTATAAGCCAGTTTAAAAATTTTTTCAGCATTGTTTAGAGAGATTGAACAGTAAAACACAGTATAGCATGTTTAATAATACCATAACCCACCTTAATTGTAAACATGATGAAGATGATTGAGAAGGGCTTTCTTGTCTCTGCTGGGTAGATATTCCACAATATCAGCTGACACTTACCAGTTTTCAGTTCCCGTATTGTTGTCAACCCATCCATCTGTTAAATTGCAGGGGTTGGGAATTTCTATGCCATCCACTTTCAGTAAAGACTTGTCGTGCTCTTTGACTGTTGTCTGCTCTTCCTCCAATGAAAAGACACACCGTAACCTCAGTGTCGTTGCTGCATAAATGAGGGAAGTCAGTTATTTTTTCATTTTGGTCTGTGATCTCTATTGCTCTTGGATGTCACGGACAGTTCACTTTCACTATAAATTTATTTCAAGCCATCAACTTTCCAAGTTTTATTGCACTTGACAGAGAAGCAAATTGCCTTAGACCCACTTGAGTTAAAATTTGAGTTCTAGCTCTGATACTAAAATTGCTACAGTATATGCCAACTTTTATGACCCAGTGACTTTAACTTTTGGTTTCCAAAACTAGCCACAGGTGCTAGTATCAAGGTCAGCCTGCATGCCAAGTTTGAACCTAGCTTTGTTTATGAGTTAGCGCATGGACAGACAGACACACTTTAACTCCCTCAGTAATGTTGCACAGATAGATTTAAATATATTTCCTGATAAGGCAAATAATATGTTATGTGCATGTAATTTATTTGCCCTTCATTTCATCTTGAAGGTTCTACTTACCTGGCAGCACCACCTCACCTGTCCATACCTAAATGACAGGTTATCCTAAGTTATCTAAGTTATCCGTATTGCTCTTACCCCCGTCCTTCTCCTTTTGACCCAGGCAAACACTTTATATGTTGCACACTCCCTAAATTGGCTATAAGAACATATTTAAATCACTATAAATTGTATTTCCCACTATGTGCTTTTTTGCTGTGTGCCTCTGTTTGTTTAATCACAACAAGTCAAGTTAAATGAATAGAGTGATGCAATAAATAGAAAGATATTTTGGTGATTAGACTTGGTGTAAAGTGACTTTATAATTACAGATTGCTAAGCGGAAACAATATACTGACAAATAAAAAATATCTAAATAACTTTAGATTTCAAATGCAATATGAGTGTCTGGAGCTTATTGAGCGTGTAATTATTATAATTTATGGATTGAAAAGATATGGATTTTATGGCAGGAGTTGTTTACAGATGATGTTTTTCACCATTAGCATAATCAACTTCAGCGTCTTTATATTGAAGAATGAAACTCTAAAGCATTTTCATTCTAGACAGATTAATTGTGTGTCTGCTTCTCTTTGGTCAATGGTCTACTACGTACGTCTTTACTGAGTCTTTTTCAGGCTACAGGAAAACTTGGCTCAGAGTGTAATTCACAACATTAACAGTGACACAGCTCAGATAAAATGGAAGGAACAGACTGTAATCGAATGCAGCCATTATTAATGAATAACAACTACATCTGTGCTTTTTACTTAAAGATGCCCTGCGGTAGAAAAGGACAAAACCCACCCTACATAAAGCATCTGGTGAAGTTTGAACTGTCAGAAGCCACAGTGTTTCACCACACCCTCTCTTGTCTGCAGTGGACCTTCACCTGCTGCAGCCAGTAATTACCTACTGTAGTTTCTTGCCCCCTGTTGTAAAACCATCAGTTGTGCCGTTAATAATCACATTAAGTGGACTGTTCACCAGACTGTAAAGGGTTATATTGTGTCACCACTCCTGTTATCCAGGTTGTGCTTGTGCAGTCTGGATAGTACTGAATTCATACTGTATGTACTGTACCTGCAGCTCGTTTTCAACTAGTCATTATTCTGTCTTAATAAATTATTGAAGGCACCAATTTTTTTGTTTTTCCAAAAATTATGTTGTTTTTCATTTCATATAGTTAAATATCAGAGTTGGGTGGTACTCCTGCTCTTGAAAAGTGTACATTTGTGTCCATGCTCAGTGAGTTTTTGCACTGAGTTGTAACAGGTAAACAGTCAGATAATGGACTGATACAGTATCAACCTCAAACAGGGGAACTCAACAAAGTGAACAAAATGAAACAAAATAGTCAACAATATTGAACAATAGTCAACAAAATAAGTGAAAAATATTAAGAAAATGGGAACAAAATGGGTAAAAATGAAAAAAATAAGCAAGCAAATCATCAAAAAATGATGTGACCAACAAAACTGCATGAAAAATCCACACAATAAGCAACAAAATGTGCAAATATCAATAAATGAACAAGAATGAACAATTTAAACAGAAAAGTGAGATTAAAGAACCTGTTGAAATGAAAGTAACAGTACTTTTACTTGAGTACTATTTCGTTTTACCCACCATTGATAAATATCTTCTTCTTTCTTCTTGTTTTCCTTTCGCCTGTTCCCTTCAGGGGTCGCCACAGCGAATCACCTGCCTCCATCTCACCCTATCCTCTGCATCTTCTTCTCTCACAC